>WJFA01001571.1:0-20508 GCA_009870155.1 Pseudobourletiella spinata | reverse complement strand
TAAATACCGACCCAACCCATTAAGAACTACCTGCCATTAAGAACTCTCATTTGCCTAGACACGTATTCTTCTCTGGCAAAAATTCATATTTGAACATCCATTGAATTCAATATTTGTCTTACACCAATCAAGCTTTCTCCGTCTCCGTACCAGGCCTGTGTGGGTTCATCATACATACGGTACTAGTAACCTTCGAATATGGACAGAGGTTGGACTCCGGGGCATCGGATCTTCCATTATGTAAAAGTGGGAACGAGATCATTGGCGCGTACGACCGGAACCGCTGCTTTACTATTTCCTAATCAACTCCCCTCATTCTTCTTTCAACTTGTTAGAATCACGATTTTTATTTCTCACCTCCAAAATCTGGCCGAATACTGTTGTCGTATCCCACAAGAAGACTGTTCAGAAGTTTCGTTACATTCGCACTGCTCTCGTTCAGAGCTCCGCTTCCACTTAAAACGAAGAGAATACTTCTGGAAAACGAGTAAGATATTCAGCTGAGTCAGTATTCTCCACATGACTGGATTTTTTTTTCAGGTACCTAGCTAAACTATGCGATCGGATTCCATACCGCTGAAGGTTCGTAATGTATGGTGTACAAAGAGTGAAATGAGCGTTTTTCAGGGCCTTTGGTATGAGGTGCAGACCTTTCAAGAGCTTACTTTGCTAAAGCGCTCACTCCGATATCTTCATACACACCGCCCTAAATTAGGCTACTCCATAAATACTGCATGAACTCAAAAAAACGTATTTTATCGATTCAGTTCAAGAGACCCCCTTTGATGAGGAAGCACTTTTACAATCATGAAAGACATGCAGACTGTGGTTCTCATTAGTGTTGTAATTTAGATACAAAATCTCCTAACTGAGTTAGCTGTATTAACAATAGCAAATCGGAAAACGGTGTTTAGTTATTGTGATCACGTTTCATTTTGTAATTGCTATTGTTATTGTACGGTCGTTCGTACTGGCAAAGCTCTCTGAGCTACGAAAAGTAAGTCAGACGTCAGACCAGTTCTGATTGGTTGCTTAAAATACTCAGCGTGAGATGTAGTACAGTTTAACAAGATTTGGAAATATCATTAAAATGATCTGTACAGTTTTTGCTAGATGGCCGAGTAGTTCAACACAAAGCGTATTCATTACTGATCAACAATGTTCTGTAAGTTCTATTGGATCCATACAATATTCAGGCGTGCGGGATTCCGCTTTAGCCGGAGAGAGAATCGAAAAGTTAGTTCAGCAGTAATGCCATCGCATATAGCAGCACCGCAACGATATTGTGCGGTTATTCGATTTTATCATTTCATTTGTTTTTGCCAATGAACAGTCCTTCCTAATTCTATTTTTTCGACAATTGCTTAATTGACCGCGGTAGTCCACAAAAAACTGCTTGTAGTCAAGATTTCCACCAAATAAAATCCAGTGCTACGGCATACCTTGATACTGCTTGATTTCGGATGTACTTACTGATTTAGTTATTGTTTTTGCTATTGTAACTGCATTCAGATTTTGCTATCTATTTAGTTTGATTTTGCTAGTGAATTAACAATAATAACAAAACTAAATATAACTAACTAACAACACTAGTTCTCATGATGCCCTGGATAGCAACGTGATCCTATTTTGTCTCAATAAATCACTCTGAGGCTAGCGTAAATTAAAGGTGAGTCTATGGGACTTAGCTGATCTAGTATTAGCAAAAGCTTTGGGCTAGTTTAGAAAAAAATAGCCGAAAAATCTTTTTAAAAGAGGGTTAACATAGACGGTTTCTTCAGACCCGTCCACTTCTTACACAGGTTCACACACAGATGCAAGTTGTTTCTTGCTCGGGAGCTATTAGCAAGGGTAATTTACTTGTAAATGTTGAAATAACATGTCGTGGCATGTCGAAAGTCGAGACAACCGAGGTTAGATTCTTAGATAACTCAATTTTTCACCAAATGAATACAATACACACGGTGCTAGGTCTCGAGCAAGCTTTAGCTTGTGTCAGCCCGTTTGAGCTGTGAATGTGTTTGAAGTGGCCAACTTAAAGCGCCCCTCACAAAAAGGTTTTTGGTTTCTATTTCTATACTAGTCCTACGAATTTGCTGATGCTACAGCAGATGAAATTCCAAAGACTCGGCTTTGATTTTCGCCCGAGCTTGAGATCTTTGAATTCCTTCACGAAACAAATCGGTGACATCATTCTAGGACACCTACTGAAAATTTGTATTAATGTCCACGGTGACAATATTTGATAGCGTAATATCGTGCATCCCTTGGATACAAAATACGTAAGTACGGTTACAATGCAGTTGTGGAGTGGGGTAATGCGATTATGTCTTCTGGCCGCGGCCGCATTTACCCCATGGCCTTTTCGACCCGAATGGCTGTTTGACCCGATACACACATACTTGGACAGGTATTGTTGTGGCGCGGGAGTAGTAAATTTTGTCTACGATGGTGGAGTCCTCCCGACGACTATTGGCACGTTGACGTGAAAATTCACCATCACTGTGGAAGGCACCCACCACTTTTTACAACCATATGACCGGTCTCCTAAGGCAACCGTAATAAAAAAAATTTGAATTTCAAGTGAATATTAACAATTAAAAAAATATATATGTAGGCAACAGTTAACTACTGGTGACTACTGATAGCTGCCAGCATGGGTGGAATAAAATAAATATTTTAAATCTGATGATGGGTGAACCACGATCTGGATTAGCACTGGCTGCTGTCTTTTTTACTAGACCAACGCGGTGCAGCGGAATATGTCTGTTTTGCAGACAATTCACTGCACTTGTGTTCCAAAACACATGCCATTTATGGCGTTCGTGGTTTCGATCCCAGCTCGGCTCGGATATGCTATTATTTCCGTCGCCTTCCGCTAGGCGGACAGTTCCCATCTACGAACTTATCGAAGATAAAGATACTGACTGGTGACAAAAAGTGGGATAGGTTGGAAAATCCGCCTGCTATCGCGACCGATTTGTCACCAGAAAGACACACGTCGACAGACATGCCTACCGCAGGTTAACAACCAACACATAATCGACAATACATTGGAGCTTTCACTGCAACCTTGGCACGGGAAAGATATTCTACTATGACATTATTGACTTTATTAATTATGACATGACAGGACTTTTGGGCAGAATAAGCCCGGGTGACAGTCAATGAAATTCCAAATACGTTATGGTTAAAGGGTTAAACTCTCGGCGTCGTCTGGCATTATCTGAGGGCAAATTTCTAACTTCTAAAGTAGGTTCGCAAAGAATGGCGTCAAATGTTCCGTTCGACCTTACAATCCGAACCAGTTGCCCTGTGAGTCTTATAAGGAGCAACATTTTGCTTAAATTTATATTTAGGACATCTTACATATACATGTAGCTTAATTAATTCATTTTATTCAAGTTCATTAAAACAGTCTGAGGCACTCTCCATCGCACCCTGTCACATTATTCTTTTAAAAATAACGGGTTGGGAATAATTTTTTCGAGGGTTTCCCGAGTTCCCGTAGATCCCGGATCCGCTATTCAGAGAATGGTATTGCTATTTCCTTGATTTTAACCAGGCGAAATCTGACTGTACTACTTCATGCTCTCCCTTCTTACACAGGACGAACACCGTGAGACTACGCTGATGTTTACGTGTGCGGAGAGGGGATATGATTGAATAACAAGGTCGCGGGGGAGAAATTGAAAATATTTCCACAGTTGCAATGAAGTACTGTCGATTTTTTTTTCAAACTTTCCTACAGGGTAACGCGCAGCAAGTCACTTTAATGCGAGCACTTACAGTAATCCAACCTTCCACGCTGTAACTAGCGGGGCATCTGAGCCCGCCTAAACGTGCCAAAATTATATAGTTTTTGGAAACTCGTTCATGAAATCCGCATTAGGAAATGTAATTTTCTTACATGGTTAGGAGAAGGGCGTTCAGGGGATCCCTCAAGAAGCCATCGCCTCTCATATTCATGGTGATCAAACTGCACGACCAGCGCTGCTTATTTTTCCAGCTCTTTCCCCTCCCGTCAGCGAAAAACAGACCAATAAAAAAATACAGAAAAAATAGAAAAATTAATCCCTCCGTGCAACTTCACAATGGTTAAAAATCATTTCATTCACAGCATAGTTCAAATATTTTCCCTGGAGGAATGCCCCAAACTTGATCGCGGTCGTACCTTGGGAGTTGGAAGAAAATGCATACCCAAATGCCGGAGGAGCTAAAGTGATAGTAGCAGGCTTACTTGAACACAGCCACGAGCGTTTGAATACTTGGGGAACACGTTTCTCACTCTCACTGAGTGAGGAACGGATAGTGCGAGGCCGACTAAAGTGAGGAAAGTACGGACGCGCCAGCACACAACACCCTGGGGACCAGCATTAATTCATTTCGGGAGTCACATTGGAATGGAAGCTTTTCGGATCTCAGGGCGAAAACCCCAAAACTATGGTAGCTCGCATGAGATCTGTCTCCATTTAGCCCACTTGGTTAGCCCAACTGACCCAAGGCACGCTCCGAAATTCTCCACTTGCTCTCACTATTCTGACGACGGCTGTATGAAATGAAATGAGGGTGCTTGCCCTGCCTCAATGTCCCACATTTCAAAATCAAATTCCCCTTGCTCTCCCCGTGGAGATTTCTAACCCGGGTGAAAATGAGACAAAGAATGGCCGGAGTAAGCAATAAAATCTTTCGTTCTGATAATAAACGTGACTTTTTCGCTACGCATGGCCACCATCCTCGTCTCTTTCTGGCCTGAACTCACATGGGAGGTAGTCGTAACTAGAAAGTGTATAATTATACCTTTCGCCAAATAGTTAGCCCCACTGAAATGGGATCGGTACAATTTTGGCAGCAATAAAAACTCGACTCTGCACTCAATGTATTATTTGTTACTAGACTATTACAGTATCCAGAAGAGTGCCGAAAGAACGGACCCTGCACTATAACCCAACAATCCTGTTAGCACATACTACTTGAGCTCACATCGTCACATCATCTTGATAGGTCTATAGAGGTATTTTTTCTATCACAGAACGAGAAAGAAGAGGTTTGACAAATAATGAGTGCTTCCCTACTTATTTTTTTTCAAATTCTGGATTTTTCCCTACTCTGTATTTGTCTGTCCTCGAAAATTTTAGTTTTTAAGCTTCGCTATCAGAGTAATGAAATCAACGTTGTGGACATCAACTGGATTTATTTACGAAATAAGCAACCTCCGGTCTTCCTTCGTTATTTTCCAGCTTAGAATAAGCTCAAAAATATCCTTAAAAAATCTTGATGAAATCAACGTTGTGGACATCAACTGGATTTATTTACGAAATAAGCAACCTCCGGTCTTCCTTCGTTATTTTCCAGCTTAGAATAAGCTCAAAAATATCCTTAAAAAATCTTACCTCCTTCCTTGTTCTTCTACGTTGAATATTTGATGTCTTGAGTGTGTGACGGCGTTGACAGAATGAATGACTATTCCCTATATCCTCTCAAACAATGTTTTTCCCTCATGAAACAGTAAGATATCCGGGGCTAAATAGACTTCGCCTTGAAGTTGTTTGTATTAATAATTTTCTGACTTTTCAACATCAGTTTAGACGCGTTTTCCGTGCTTATAAAGACAATAATGCAGTTGCAGGCAGTAAGATGAACAAATGAAAGTTGAACTGAAGGCAATGGGTATTGTATCAAATTGGAGACGCGTGTTGGTGATGGTTGCACAGAAGGGCGAAAATGACATGGGAACTTTACTCTAGCCGGAATGTGAATGAATTCCAACTTCCAACCAGCACAGTGCTGTGGAGATCTTCATGGCTACGAGTCTGAAATTGCATAGTGAGAAGCGGAGTGTTGAAACACATGCGCTTACCTTTTTGTTTGTATTTTCCGCACGTTAGTTCTGCTTGCACCGTAATAAACTCGATCCTCCTCTGCACACAACTTTTACGGGTTTGTTTGTACGAAGAAGCTACGATTTAGCATGTGCACAACATAATGCTGCTGATATCGCCACACAACTTCCAGTGACAAAAGTCCCTCGTTTCCTCCTCCCACATTCTCGAAAGAATAATTGCTTTGTAGTGTTGACCTGCGTGTACACGTGTGTGTGTATGCCAAAGAATCTGGTGGTGACAATGTTGTGTTGCAAGATCACACCCCGGTTGAGCTGGAGGATAGCGGTGAGGGTAAGACTCAGAGAAATTGAAATTGTCATAAAGAACAAATCCTTATCCTCTCTACATTCTATTTCGACGCACAGCATAAGCTGCACTTGTGTGCACACTCAGTGACTCCACCTCTCATTGGCACAATCAGAAGAAACTGTCGTTTTGTTCCGATTTTATCAGTAAGAAAATTCTTTGATTTCGAGCCTCACAATAACATGCACACAGGGAGAGAAAGATGTACAATGGCTTCTATGCAACGGGAAAAAGATTATTAGTTGTTCTGCTACCGTCCCGTCGGAACTCACTCACATACTTTCCCCAAATATCTAATTCCATCACTCACCACACTAGTAAGATAGTTTCCGATTCTACCTAAAAATTAGTTTTCACCTCGCAATATGGGCAGGCCTATATTTGGTTATCCTGTCAAAATAAATGATATTACTAAAGTAGAAATGTGCATAAACGGCTGCAGCATGAGTACAGGTGCGCATCAGTGTCAGTGCAGGCTGACTCACTGCTGTAAGTAAGGATCAACACGACGGAAATTGTTGTGTGAGAACTACTGTAGCAGCTCTTTATCGCAATTACTTCGTTTACTCGTCATTAGATTTAAATAAAGAAACTATGGTTACAAAATAGTGACCATGCCTTGAAACGTTTAGACCCTCGCATTATGGCATAGTGTCGCTGTTTTTCAGCTATACAGCCTTTAGTTGTGTTGGCGTGAAATCGTTTAACTTCACCAGTGATTGTGTGAAATGCCTCGCCCTCGCCGCAGGAAAGTACTGCAGATGTAACTCTCGTCCCTCTTTGGATTAGGAGGATTGATCTTATTGCAGTGACGTTGAAAAAGCAGAAGTTTCCATTCACCCTCCTGACAGGAAAAAAAATCAAAGGACGCCTTGGATGCCGGATTATGTAAATAACCCACAACGGATTTTCCATTCGTTCATGGAACTGCGATAAGGCATGTGATCAGGCGTTTGACGACGGTGATAGAAATCTCTCTATGTCCGCTGTGAAATTAGAATGCTAAGGTACATCAAGAGATATCTGAGGAGATACTGGGAACCGCGTACTCACGGACGTGATTCTGTAAAATCCATCGCAACTGCCTTCGTTCAGACTATTGTGGGTTACGAAATGTCTTCAAATCCATGTCATTTGTAATCATTGAGAAAATAAATTTTTCCAGATCCCTCTATCTTGCCTTTTTCCAATCTCGTTTTAAGTGCAGTAAAATGGAATAAAGTGATACTCATTCGCCCACGAAACAATTTCTTTTAACTGCTCCAGTGCTTACGTCGCTGGAGTTGAATCTGTCAGAACCATAGGTATGCGATCTCGATGCAAACTCCAGGGTTACCGACAACTCATCCAAAACACATTTCACCAGCAGTTGCACGAGGTCATATTTCACCAAGCGACAATTTCATCAAAACAGTTTTCATTAACGTCTTTTTCACCAGAGGTAGATTCCACCAGCACCAAATTTCACCACCACAATCTTCACCAACGCATTCTTCATCATCACCACGACAAACACCAACACTTGCCACACTGTGGTAAGATTTTGAAGTATTTATCTCCAGCAAAGGTTGCATATTAATATTTAGTGAGAAAGTCAAAGCCCGTGGAGATGTAAAAAGTAGTATTACTGCATTTTATTATGATGAATGCCACACACGAGCACCACAAGTATTCAAATTTTATATGGTGATGTTTATCCTTCAACTGTCAGAACAGGCTTACGTAGTAATGAAAATCACTGAGTTTTTTGATATTTAAAAAAATTAATTTTAATCTGCGTCACAACATCCTCTCATTTTCTTTTCATGTTACTGCAAAGTCAGACTAAGTTATGCTTTATGCTTCCGTGTTAACGGGTATTTCGCAAGCACAACTTCGCAAATTAAGAGCTTACTACATAATGTCTGCATAACATGTACTATGTAGAAAAAAATGAACCAAAGTTTTGGTGAAATATTAAGTGGTGATGTATGATGTAGTGAAATACTGAGTGGGGAAATATGTTCCTGGTGAAATTATCGTTGGTGTAATTTAGTTTTGGTGGGGTTGACGCCTGGTGAAATATGAATTGGTGCATTTTGACCTGGTGCAGTACTGCTGGTGAAATGTGCTTTGGATGAGTTGGGATTCCAAACTCCACAATGCTTAGGCCGGTGAATTTTCAAAGATTTTGGCCTCAATTTTTATTTACAGATGACTTCGAGTAAGTGTAGGAGAATAATACTTACTGTGCTATGTTTGTACATTCAACATACTAAGCATTTCAAGTTTCTTATGCTAAGAATTCTCCTATTGTTCTAGTTGAGAAATACTTGCTAGCTATGCTTTCAATAAAGAGAGAGGAACAACTTTTGAAGCAAAACAACAACATTATTTGACTTTAGAAATTTGGAAGATACTCCAGGATTGCATGCGTCAGTGCAGCTTGAGAAACGTCAAGCTGGGTCGTAGTGAAAACTTTTGAGAACTCTAAATCGGTTAATAGTGGACCCCAATTTTACTGCAACAAAAAAGCTTACTGGTACACGTACCTTGCGTCAGTACGCTTAGACACAACTAGAGTGAGACCTTTCATTTTTGCGATTCAATGATACAAAACTTGGATTACAGTCCATTCTGTTTGTAACGGCTCCACTGGGAACGGCCAAAATCCTGCCGTTAACCGTTTGACTAATGGAAATCCCTTTTGAAGGAATAAAATTGTTATTACTAGATCTAGTGGCAGGGAATCTAAAACCCTACTATTATATTGAATTATACCGTTATACAGGGTGTCGCACAACTACATGTCACATTTGTTTCAGCTCTGCAACCAAAACGTCACAATGTAGATCAATGACTTTGGTACCACACCAATGGAAGCTGAGGCTTTGGAATATTGTTTGATACCAAGCTCGTCCGGATCCGCGCGCTGGTTCCTAAGATATGCGCCATACAACAAAGCCGAGTTTTAACATTAGCGTATGTGGAGGCTTTTCGAGCCCGTAGCTCCTAAACCAGACGGCGAAGAGCCATATGAGATACCCAATTCGGAATTTCTTTCACTGCTGATTCGACTCATATCAATGGTTTTTGGATTTACCTGAATGCTAAAATCAGCGCCGTGGCGGGCATGGTTAGCGCCATGCCTTTTAATGCAGTCATCTGGTCTGCCGGTCTGTCGATGCTGCATCTTAGATAAGAATTGGAATTCAGCACGAAACAGTGGTGAATATTTTATGTGAACGAACAATGTGGTTGTCCCATTGAAGGCCAACATTAATTAAGTCATTCGGGGTCACCGGGTGACCTATTTATCACAGAGTTGAATTTTGTGATGCAGTTTTAGTCAACTAATTTGTAGTCAGAAATTTGTAGTCGATGGAGGACATTCCATTTAAACATAAAAAATAGTGAGGGCAACGAGGTCATATCAGTGACAATTTCAGAAATTTAGCACCGCACGAGAGTTTTTCCGAATAAAAGCTCTACACGGACCCATTTTCACCGTCACAAACCACATCTAGTGGGTGGGTCAACTGCTGACCCCTGATGACCTCTCTTCTGTTCATCATTTTCAGTCGTAAAGTCCTGAATTGGCTACAAATGCTCACCACTGTCTCTTGCAGTCTGTGCTGTCTCTCTGCAGAGCTGAAACAAATGTGACATGTAGTTGTGGGAAACCCTGGGAACGTAACTGTTATTGACCTAACTGACTATTTAAAATACAGGACTACTACGCATGTGTGCTTTGATTCAAACAAATGTAGTTTTGGTTGCATTGCATAAGTATGAATGTCTTTTCCCAAATAAGAACGTCTCCAATGATACTCCTCTGCAAGACTCGTCAGAGTTCTGGCAGAAGCACTTATCGATATTAAGACAGCAGCAATTTGTAAATAGTTCAAATCATTAGCATGCGTTGTAAAATTTCTTCACACTCTCGTTTATGCTAGAGCTAGAATGCAAAAAAGTAATACCTAGCGTGAAATATTTCAATAAAAATCCCTTTCAAGTGACTTTCAGCTGGAACATGAACTGAGCAAGTGGAGGAAACTTTGAATTTCAAGATGCAAACAGTAGACTTCAATACTGAAGGCGAAGATTAGTTTTTGTCTTTTCGGTTCCTTTACTTGCCTTCCTGTAACAGCGGAGAATTTTTGTCCGAAGGAAGACCAAACTTGTCAAAAGCTGAAAGCAACGACTCACTAAGCCTATGACGCGGAACACTTCCCCTGTATAGTGGATTCAACGGGATGTGGGAGTAGTTTCGGAGCTCATTCGCTGCTTTACAACATAGGTTCTGCTTCCACAACTCCACCACAAAAAGCATTAGCAAAGACTAACCCATAATTGGTACCCTACAATCCCTCAAAAATCCCGGTAAGGCCCGCGCAACTAACAGTTGTGCTATGCTACACTTCAAGCCGAGGGTACAAAACCAACCTACTATCGCATATTCACCCCATTTTGTTCCAAGTTACCCGGAAGTAACAACATAGAACATCTATGTTCAAGATAAAGGCTGCCACAAGACTGTACACAAAACTTGTTTTTCCTATACAACCTGAACGCTTCCAGTTAGAATAATGTTTGCATTAATATTCAAAAGCTGAGGCTATTTGATTTGACTAGATGCAATATGGTGAAAATCATGACTGGTTTAGAAATAGCCAAGATACAGTTTCTAGGGGTGACGGTGTTGTAACATGGGCAATTCAAATCCATCGAGGGCTTAAACGAGTCGGCACTTACATATGAGTTACAAGTTGTAACTTGCAACTTCATCAATAGGTTATTATTGTTGATTCATGACATTAAAATTAGGGTCATGTAGGAATGATCTATTAACTTTACTCAATATTATGTCATGACCTGTGCTTAACTTACACCTAATATATCAATGTTAATCTATCCGCTCCTCGAGCTCTCAAACAAGCTCCCATTATCTCTGCGCATCTCTCACTCTTCTGAACACTAGACGGACTTGAAGCTGCCGTTTAAAATGCCTTTAAAGCGCTTTCTAAATTAAAATAATTAAACCTGACAACAGGATATATAGAACCTGCATACAAGAAGATATCCTTGTCTGTGTGTGTTGGCGGGGTCTGTAAATGTCAGTACTGGGGTTGTGTTGAAAGGAAGTGCTGTTGCTGTACTGTGTATTTTGTGTTGGATTAGAGTTGTCCAAGTATGAGTTTTGAGAACTGTGGAGATTGGATGATGGTAGCATGTCGGTGTTAACGGGGTGCGGGAAAAGTATTGCTATCCGTGTGAAGCATTAGTACAGAGACTCACAGATCGGTACCAGTGGTATATTCTGAAAGTACTCGTCGAGAGGAATCGTTTGGTACCCAAGTTGTCTTCTGCCATTCTGTGCTTAGGGGGCATGCGGGATCTCTCCCTTGTGAGAATTTGGGCACGTAAATTGAATGCTGTGAATTAATTAGAAGCGCGCCCACGGTATCACGAAATACACCCCTCATGATGAGGAGATGAGTCGTCTCCTGAAGAACACAAGCAATATCTCAGTTTCTGAACAAACTATTAAATATGACTACACTACACCTGAAAATCCACAAAACACAACCCCAAATTTGACAGAACGACAAAACACATATAATCACTCTACTACATCGTTCTGTTCATCGCAACACTTGCCTTCTGCAACTTCGGCATGGCTAACCACCAATACCATACACGTGCAAATATCCCATTACAACCACACGTATTCTATAATTGCATGAGAACCACAAACAACAAATTACAACATTAACCATTTGAACTCGTGACGAAACACACCCCTAACCCCCTACCGAACGATAACAACATATTAGTTTTTTAAGAAACTATTAAATATTTCCACAATTGACGTGAAAATCCAAAAAACCACCAAAATTATAGAACGAAAAAACGAACATCATCACTCCACTAGTACATCCACACTAATAACGAAAAGCAGGCACTAGCTCAACGTCATGCTGTTTCTAACGTTTGAACACCTAAAATGACGGATGCATCATTAACTACGCCATACGAACCGACACAACTATATGCTATCACCATTCGACCATATGTGAAACAACGCTGTGGAACGATACACTCACGCTAGTGCATGAATTGTGCAGTCGTTTCCCACTGACCTACGAACGACCTCCACTGACACAAGTACATATTGGAAGCCTATATACTGTAAGAACGACACGGCATAGGTATAGCGTACGTGCAGAAACCGGTTAACATGACATTTGATCCCGTTCCGGGCCAGTGACATTGCCCATCGTCAATACCCACCAAGGCATTCATGTGTTCAACACCGTTGTGAAGAAAAATGTGGAAATAGTTGCGAGATACGGCTACTATCCTGCAGACGCTAAAAGTGGTTGCTGAAAAAACGACTAACCTGCATGCATGAAGGTTAATAAACGACCGCTAAAATTTCTATATCAGCTCAAGAGTTTTTTTTATATTAAACCAAAATTTTATACAGGCTAAGCTATGGAATGAAACTACAAATCATGGTTTAAGTTGAAGCGTGAAGGATGTGGCCAAGGAAAACATGTTGCACTTATAAATAGTTTTGGCACACCCTGTACATTCATTATTGTAGCCACTGGTTATGACATGATAATCTGTATGAGATTTGTTTTGGTTTGATGTTATCGCACTCTTAGGGGACTGACGAGCTCAATAGCGCTTATGTAGTAACACAACATTTTACAACTTTGAATAGCACACGGTACTAAAATAATTATACCTTATAATAATAATACCTGATTATTAATGATTACATTTATTTGCTCTACCCTCTATTCTATTTAATATTGATAATAAAATTAAACTATGGTGCTTATTACTGGGTTGCTGTTCATTCGTATGTATGACGATGCCTGCTTACACCTGGTTCGGCTAGTCTAGGTTAAGGTGTCGTGTACATGCTTTTCTACTTCCGCAACATGTTAATTGGTATCGCTACCACTACCTGGGCTGCTGTTAAAACTCCCAAAAGAATCTTTTTGTTTCTTGGAGTCTTTCTTGGGCGCGATAGAAGATAGAACATCTACAGGACCATTAGATTTATCACTACTTGTCAACTCCTTCGTTCTGATACAAGATTAGATCTCATCAAATCGTAACAATAATTGATTACAAGCATTATCAAGATTTGATAGCCGTAGCTGTCACAGCGTATTCACCCGCCATAGGTAAATTTACTCAAATCCGCATGCATCAAGTAATACTGGTCTAATACTAAAAGCACTGGTCTTCATCGAATATTTAAGTGTGTGTCAAGATTCAAGACTTTCGAACGTTGCTCAAAACTGTGTTGTTATCGAGCACATTTGCTGGAGACTTCATTCTGTTGCTTGATAACAATTTTGTAAATTAAGGAGGTGTAACATTCTTCATATTATCCCCAGAATCTTTGAATGCATCATCGTGAGTTGGAGAAATATCCTGGTGTGATTGGAGCAAATTACTGCGGACGCGACCGTCTTGGGACTCCACGTGATTGTGGTAACTTTTTCTTTGAGTTGCGCTGGTAGTCTTAATTTCATTTTTCAGATGACGATGATGGTGACGACGATAGTATGCAATGTCGTGACAATTATGATGAAAATGGTGGCGTTGATGACCAGGATGATAATCCGTGCTAGGATGGTGTTTTTGATGCCTGTGGTGTCCGCGAAAATGATGGCTGTGAACATTAGGCCTATGTTCATATGATGGATACTTATAGACACCAACGGTAGCTTGATCACATCCTTCTTGATGCCATTTCTGACCAGGTGCGCAAATCAGACTCGGTTGCGACGGCAGTACACAGGTGAACACCACAGCGGAGCAGATGGGGCCAAGATGAAGAGAGAAACCATTGAAAATTATTTTCTCATTAGAATATGGGCATCCACCTTCGCTTCCCGTTAAAATGCACTGATTCGAATGGTTAATCCAAAACTCGTTTGAATGAGAAGCATCGAATTCTGAATGATTTCGTATACATGGATCAAGCTCACATGCCGGATCTCGGCTTTGACGTAGTACTAACCACTGCCCTGGTGGACATGGGCCCTGAACATAATAAATGACTTGTTGAAGATGGCTGGAATTGGTGAATATCACAAGGATTAATGATTAGTTTACCTGGTCAAAAATGCGATAGCAACGGTTCCGTGGTTTCCAATATACCATTGGCCTATTGCACCGATATTTTACATCACAATCACACTGGCCTACATCATGATTCGTCGGATCCTCATAGAAAATCATGGAATCCTCGCAAGGGCCCTTCGTCCCAATTCTGAAGCAAGATTTTGTTTCGTTATGGAAGCTATACACCACATTCTCCTCTATGGGTGAACCCGGGCAGAGTTTCGAACTGTAACAAAAATCCTTTACTGCCTTGGAAAACCTTCACAAGATTATGACTTATGATGTTAAATACTCACTTGGATGGTAATGTAGGTTTTTCTGATTCGACATTTCCGATTAACAACGAAGCCATAAAGAACGTAAATATGAAAAAGTAATTCCGTGATTTATGCCGCAGTTTCAAGACAAAATTTAGATTCACCTCTTCCACGTTTAGCCCATTAGTGTACACAGCATCTCCGAGGTTCATGGACGTCATTCTTTCAATTTTTCTCTTCAACTAAGGAGTAACCCGAGAACAACTACAAGGATAGAACAGTCATATAGGTAGGTAATAACTTCCTTTTACGAATACTACATACGGTATCAACAGGCGCTCCGTATGAGAGAATTTTCTTATTTTATTACTTATTATTATTTTATTATTTATGCGATACTCCGTGTACTTCGCAAACACAACTGGAATCGTACTAGTAGTTACTTCATAATTACTCCTTTTTACTTCTAAAGTCTCGCCCATATTGACAACAACCATACTTGACAGAGCCGATTTCCTGTCTTAAAACGCAAATTCCAAGAAGAATGAAATGCAAATAGTGAAACGTGGAACTTGATAAACGGCAGTCAAACTGAAATGAGTGGAAGGCTTAGGGATGATAAATATATCACAGCAGACATCCGCTGCTGTCATTTTTGTGTGGTTAATATCACTAAGGATTTGCGGTCTTGTGTCACCACCACGGCGGTGAGACATAACGTCGTTGCTGGTAAGTCTTCCTTTCTTTCATTACGGATGGACGGCAGTCGAATTTTTTATCATAACATTGATAAGAATTGGATGTTATGCCGTGCAGTACCGCCTTCTAGTATCCTGCGGACATCAAGTCATTCTTAGTACCAGAGTAATTTTTTAACAGAAGAAAATCATTGACATAAAATCTGTTGATTTCAGTGTAGTGCTGTATTGTCTTACCAAAAATAGACAGAGAGAAACAAAGAGGGACTTATTACAACTTGAAACCAAACTTTGTTCTTTAATTTGCAACGTGTGAGACGGCCCATTCTGAATAATAGTTGCCACTGTTTCGAAATTATCGCTGGTCTGAATCTAAGGGAAAGAATGAAGACTTTTACGATGTGGTAGTATTATTGGGGATGGAAAATCGGAGTATGTAGCTTAATTTTGATGAAAAAGTGTCATTTTGTATGGAAATTATTCAGAAAGGTAAAATGCCACGAAATTGATTTCTGGGGAATTTAACATGGGATTTCCCATAAGGATTTTCATGCGCCCAATGGCCCCATGGCCCAATGGCCAATCCCTTTGGTTCTTCTCAAAAAATTCACTTTTTACTAACTTATGCGAAATGACTCAATGATCAATTTTTACCATGACTTTGAAATGGGAAATTGCGAATTCAAATGCTTTTGAAATTTTCATGCAAATTTAAAGTCTAAAATTATAATTTTCAAAACTTTAGAAAAATTGATTTTTTGCAAAAACACCAAAGGGGAGGACCCTTGGGAGCATGAAATTTCGTATGGGAAATCCCATGTTAATTTTCCCAAAACTGATTTCGGTGAAACTTCAAATTTGATTTTTTCCGAAACTAGGGTTTAGTTTGGCGAAAGGATCTAGAGTTAGTATATGCTAGGGGTGGGTAACATGCCCTATTAATCTCAGTTCAATCCCTCATGTACACAAGCTTACCCTCCTGTTGAGTGGAGATGTGCTTAACCTGGTCTTTGTCCCCTTGAATAGCATGTGGTAACCCTAAGGCCTTTCGCCCAACTAACGCCTAATTTCAGAAAAAATCAACTTTGAAATTTCACCAAAACTGGTTCTGGGAAAATTAACAAGGGATTTCCCGTGAGGATTTTCAGCGACCTAAGGGTCCCCCCTTTGCTGTTTTTCAAAATTTTCATGTTTCCTAACTCCACGAAAAAGTACTCAGAAAACACTTTTACGCTGGTTTTAACATCAATTTTGAATAAAAATCAAATTTTCGCGCTTAATTTCTCCAAAAAAATTACATCTTTTCATTAATTTAAGGACTCGTAGTGTTAAATTCTACTGAACGTTGACATAGAGTTTCGTCGGAAGGGATGCCAGCTTAAAGGTGTTTTTCACGCTAGTTGTATTTCACCTCTACAGAAGTGTAGAAATTCCTGTTTCACTTCACCTATGAAGCTATAGTGTGAATGAGTACATAATTGTGCACAGTGTATACTTGGAAGTTTTTTACCTCATAGTCCCATTGAGGTAGGATTGCAGACTTGACGTGAAAAGTAACTCGCTCCAGATCATTTTTTATTATGAAGGCAAATAGTGTAAATATCTTGTAATTATATGCTATAACTCCAATCCGTTTGTTATCGGTGTTGCGGACCTCCACCCTCTGGATTTAAATAAATACGGGTTTTTACCGTTTGTTTTCCATTTCACCAAATAGTGTTAGTTATTGTTTCTTATTTATTAAGTTGCGATGAGAGATTCATGGGAGAAACAGGTGATGTCCGTCTGACACCGTGATTCCAGACGAACGGCTGGACAGAATTTAGTGGGAGTTGGCACAATCATAGGGTGAAGGATAAGAAGCCTTCTTAATCTCAGTGACCTGGGGTCAAGGGTAAGAAGCCTATTGAATTTCAGTGACGAGGGTGTCAAGGATAAGAAGCCCAACTTAGTAACCTGGGGTCAAGGGTCACGTGAGCAATAGGTTATTAAATGGTAAAGCCACTTTCTATAGGGACTCGTGTCCGTTCGTTTGTGGACAAGATAGCTACAGAACGCGTGGACGGATTTTAACCGAATTTGGCATGTAGATAGGGGACCTTCACAGGAAGAAGTTCGAAGATGAAGGTCATAGGTCAGCGAGTTATTCACTTATGGCCCCCAACGTGAATGGGATTCCGCCTGTGTACAGGATAACTACGGAACGCGTGCATTGTAACCAAATCCCACCCATGTGACCTTGTAACAAATGTACCTCCGTATTTTTCAACACAACAATTACATTTCCCTCATCATTGATTCAGCATTTTCAACATACCAACTGCATTAATTTCCTTATCATCCATGTACAATAATTTCCATTTCTTTATGAATAACTGTATGCGTATTAATTGTCTTTACATTTCGCACCCCCAAAAACTTTGCCTTTTCTCTAGGCGGTTGCCGGTTTATTTACAGTAATGATCATAGTACATGCCATGCTACATGTACATATATGAATTTTGTATAACGTCACGCGCTGTTGCCTCGCCGCATAGGCAGCAGGAGTGTGCCCCATGAGCAAATCCAAAAGCCCGCCCAGTCCGCGTTTGCGAAAAAAAATTCTTGGGCCCCGTAGCCCGCCCGATGCATGTAAAATATTTTGACGGGGGCCCGAGCCCGCCCGCTCTCCCAAGCAACGTCAACGGGCCTGCCCGCGGGCTGAGCTTGAAACGATACTGCTTTATTTATTAGTAAATTTAATAGAAAATTCATACTTACAACCCGGTGACCCATGTCCAAAATACGGTGCTGCGATGAATAATGAGGATTTCCTTACACATTTCCCCGGAAAAGGTCCCATAAAATTACTCGTAATTTTGAGTTTCAAAATTCAACGGCGAAACGCGCATAACCCAACAACCCAAGCCAATTCGAGTTATTTTGAGGCAAAATATAGAAAGTTAAATTCTGAGTAACTTCATGATGCTTAGACCATAATGGGAATCATGTTTTCAAATTTCAAAAAGCATAATGTCTGCATTCCGTCAAATAACCAAAGAGAGGCTCACCACGTCACCACCAGCAATGCGTATTATCAAACAGATACTAGTTCTTTCAATCACTTGCACTAAAGCATCTGCTTCCAAATTGGAAGTTCCAATAATCAGCACACAGACATAAACATAAAAATAGGCTGCGGTTTCAAGAATCAAATTACAAAGCATATGGTATACTTATATTTGCCATGCTCTGGGCTCATTGTAGTTGCAGGAACAGGCTGACACCATGTAAAATATTTTACTTCTTTCAAATATACTCTTGAATCTTGAACACCAACGACTGCCCATTAATTTGTGTCGGTTCTACTATGCAATCCGCCCAAGTCCTACCTACCTAACACATTTTCATGTATTTGGTCCATATTAGTGCTTGCTACGTTACACGCCTTGTACTTCAGAGGTGTCCGTTAAAAAGCTTCGCTACCGCTACGTC
Source organism: Pseudobourletiella spinata (assembly GCA_009870155.1). Classification (NCBI taxonomy): domain Eukaryota; kingdom Metazoa; phylum Arthropoda; class Collembola; order Symphypleona; family Bourletiellidae; genus Pseudobourletiella; species Pseudobourletiella spinata. Next base: position 1,755 of record WJFA01001571.1, on the reverse strand, counting down.
AACTCCAGGAATTAAGAGCACATTTACTCGGACCTGTCGACCCGCGCATCCCTACCAACAATGAGGCCCAGGAGTGGATTCAGGGGGGGGGGCTGAGGGCAGCTATAGCCCCCCCCATTCGGCTTCCAAATAGTCGCAGATTTAGTGCCCAAAACATAATAATTTGCAAAATTCTCAAAATTTTCTTTTCAGCTTTGCCAACAAGCTTTGGCAAAGTAGTTTGGTATAGGATTGCCTTCCGGCAGTTTGTCGACTCTTGACTTTGGATAGTAGTATTTTCTTCCAGTGAAATTTCGAGAGGGGGTCTTTTGGTCTTACAGACAGGAAGAGTCATTATAAACTTCACTAATGCTTGTGTCTGAAACACTTTTTGCATGGTTAGTTTGAGAAGAAAAACGTCTGAACAACAAAATTTGTAAGGATCATTTTTCACAGCGCTGACCGCCTACTCCTTCTGCAGCGAAGAGCGTGTCCATAAACATTACCTCTGACAAGGCAGTAGGTAGCAACTCCAATTTGACCCTTCCGGAGGGTCACAAACTTTGGGGTCAATAGTTACAAAGAGAGGTACCGACTGCAAAATCTCATCTTAAATCCCATAAGCATTTTCCAGTTTTGGATTTGGAGTAAATTCTCATTACCAAACATCATGCTCCATGGGACAAAAATCTGCACCACAATTTTTGTCTTAGAACCCACGTGAAGTTTTCAGAAGGTGTGAACTGTGAAACAATACGTACGTACAACAACTGAAGTGGAATTTTTTCGAAATTGAAAACGAATGATTTTCTTACGGGGTTTAACACAGGATTTTTCAGTTCACACGAACTCCCCGTTTGCATGATTAGACCTCAAATCTTTGTGATCCTTTAGCCGGATAAAATCTCAGTTTCCGCACCTGATGAATTGATAATCTTTGCGCTCTTTAAAGTGTCGACGCAGTAATCCATTGAGATCTGAAAAGTAACCCTCGTTAAAAGCTAAAATTTTTTTCAAGTCTTCCGTGAAAGAATTAATTACTGCAAACTGATGACAGACCATCCATCAGTAACTTTTATTCCTAAAATTCTAATTCAAAGTACGAAAAATCAGGTGAACGTAACAAAAAATTCTGCAAAACAAATTCCGGTCCTCAAATTGGAGGTGTTTACCCAAGAAATTACATGACAAAGTGCGTCAGGCTTTTTTACTTTTGAGTTTCGAGGAAGTACTTACTACACGGTATAGTGCGTCACCTCACCTTAATATCTGACGGAACGAGTGCTCATAAACTTGCTTGTAAATATCTTTTTCAACTCAAATTTTTATTTTCTATGCACATTTGCGCTATAATTTCCGCGCTAACGCGCGCGGAACACTGGCGATTATGATTCAAGCCCCCCCCTTAGCAATTTCTTGGATCCGCGTCTGATGAGGCCTATATGTATAGTAATGTTAAAATATCAGGCTGCTGATATTCCTGCTGGCACCAACAAAGCATGAGGTGATCGGTGGATTTTAAAGATTCAGTGAAGCTGGTGAAGATTTAAATATTCATTTGAATACAAGCAATTAGTTGAAATGAACAATTTTAAATGTATCTGCAGGAAATCCATTCACAATGCACTTTTTTTATCCGACCTTCAGCTTGCACTGGAGTCCATGATTGGGGGATTGATGGGAATACATGACCTGGAAAAAATGTACTGACTATGCGCTAGCAACGCGGCAGTCATGTGGGTGGAAAGTGCTTCGTATGACATATCTCTCCCACTA
>WJFA01001570.1:0-20508 GCA_009870155.1 Pseudobourletiella spinata | reverse complement strand
ATTTATTTCTCAATTTTGATTTCTCAATTGCAATGGTGCCGTGAAAACTTTATTTTCATTTCTCATTTCTCAAGCCAACCCATATTTTTCAAAGCACTGAAGTTAAGTCATTAGTATGGCAGATTCTAAAGCCCGACAGTTGAACAGGAATACTATTCTCAACTCGCAAATCATCAGCTCAAGTTTTCCAAGCTGTGGCATTGCAAAGCACAGCGAATTGGTTGCAATAGTTGGAGGATTTTGCTGTCCTCTTTGTTCCTAAAGTATGTCTTCCTTAAAATATACCATATTAAATCCCTGAAGGATTTTCCATTTTTGAATTTGGAGGAGGCACTCATTATAGTACTAAGCCGGACGAAAATTTGGAATCATACTTATGGGCTCGCAATGGGGTGAAATTTTCAGGAAGTGCAAAACATTGTATTTGTCGACGATACTTTTGCAAATTACCTGCACACAATAGTACGGGAGGCGTTTTTTTTAAAAAATCATTCGAAACTCAAAACTGGAAAATCACTATGGGATTTAACATGGAATTCTTTAGTGAAAAAGTTTTCACCCCCACCCTACCCCCCTCCAACTCAGCAAACCTGAATTTCCACACCGAGAAGTTTGGCACTAGTAATGCTCCTAGGTGACCTCTTATATCCGCATAGTGCTCTCTCTGCGCTAGAGGGACCAAAAAATTCTCCCAGAATCCCAACTACTAGGGAAAATTCGAACACAGGGTATTATGGGTGGTCAAGAAATGTACTTCCCCCTCTGAAAAAATTTGCATCCCACAGCAATGCTGTAGCTGCTCTAGTAACGTATTCCAACTTTTTGTTTGAGAACTCTTAGGGGCAATGAGAAAAGTTCAGGAATAAAATGATCGCTGTAGGAAGAAAATGGCTGTTCATTTTTTTTACATTACTACATTACCACTATTTTGTTTACTGCAATTTTATTTTCATAAGATGTTTCAGTCTGTTACGAAAAATACCATATTTTGGCTCCAAACGAACGTGGCAATCGAAGAAAGTTACTGATTCAGTCCATGATAGCCATAGCCTGACAATATACACATTACAAGTGTCAGATATCATCACAACAATTTTAATTCACAGTCAATTAACAAAGGGGATTCACACTACAATTGGAATATTTCCGTTCAATGCAGACTCCGTACTCCTCACTGAACTGATGTCCTGGTGGGCAAGTGAGCAGTAAATGCTGGCCCATGATGCATATGAAGAAGGATGAGCAGTCTGTAGGATTCTTCATATTAATCGCCATAAGCTGATTACTAGGGCATTTTCCTAGCTGACACCCTTCCACATCCGCAAGGTCGTCCCCCATCTCCACCGAGTTGTTCGTTAAAACACTGTCAGGCGTTGGACCGGATTTCTTGACAACTGTAACCAAATATTCTGCCTTCGGGATACACTGTCCTGTCTTACTTTTGAAAGTGCACTCTGTAACCAGAAATACATCAGAATATAAGATTTCCCTTCAATGATCATGTATTCTTTCCCCTACATTCCCGAAAATGTTTCCTCATATATGCTGATGGAGAATTTACCTCTCAAACGAGCTCTACCCCTTTGGCGACACAAACTGTACTGTCCTGTCTTCAGGGTGCCTGTCGGTTTTTTATGGGCAGGTACTTTCGATGGCGTTTCAATAAACAGGGTGAACGACGTTGGACACCTCGGGAGATACGTTACAAAATAGTCATGAACAGTTACTTTCTCAGGTCGATCCTCCTCGTCATACACACTGGTCTCTGGCGTGTCAGAAGTGGACACGGGAGACATTTCCGCACCATGGTGAGCAATCGGCTTGGAGCCGAATTCTAGACATTTGCAGTCGTATGCAAAAAATACGAGGAGTACTATTGAGATTGACAGAAGAAGGAATGGAGGGTACATGTCTACTTCGTGGTAGTAATAATTATGTTACAAGCCCAATCTTGGAACTTGCTTCCCTTAGGCTCAGCCACACAGCAAAAGTTCCGGGAGACTGAAGTTGATTCGGTTCTTACCAAGCCAGTTTACCAGTGACTCAGGAAATATGATATACACAGGTGAAGTAGTTTACCGTTGTGACTGTCACGAAATAATTCATACCCGTACTAAATAGTTTAAAGTTGCCACCTGGATCACATAATCATCCTCTTGTCAACTGTCATGTATGTGTTACGCCGCTGTTTCGAACAGCCCTGAACTTATATGCCGCTACATGTAGCAACTGCCAAGTCTTGAGGGTTGTGCGCAACCCCTGCCTCAATCCAAGAAACAATTCACTTTTCACACCATCGTAAACTTGACCATGTTAAGTCGCAGATGCTAGATGCTATACAGCCGCCTAGTACGAAGATTATGATATGACAGTCGGGACGCTTCTCTCCTTTTATTGAGCACGTGCTCACAGTCCAGCACATCCCTTAGCAATCTTGAATTTCTCACTCGGTTTAAGAAATGGCCATTTCAATGTCACAGCGAGCTCGTGTAAAATCCCTGATCCTTCGATTTTTTCCTTCCTTTTACAAACATTGCAACCGTCGTCTCGAAAGTAAATGAGTATGATATTGACTTAGGTGATGCGGAAAATAGAGAGTTTTTATTAAATTATACTACTCATCTATGTATGTTTTTAACTGGCTTGATGTTTGCACACATCTGGCACTGGCAGGATAGTCACAGTGAAGAGTCATCCTGTTGAATTGTAGTCCTTCTGGGCATCGGAGAAGCAGATAGTAAATCCCGGAACACACAAAATAACTTGAACAATCTTCAGGGTTGCCCTCATACACTGGCTGATTCCCCTCGCCGCAACTGACAAATACCGACTCTTGCTGATCCTCCTCCTCCTGCAACTGATCAGGGTAATCACTCTCACTGCCATGGTGATGATCGTCCCTACGTCCAATGGACATTTTGGTAGCGTGGAGGAAGTCGCCTGAATTATGCAAGAAGTTTTGGCATCAAATTATATGTAACAGAAACCGGAGAGCTCCCATGAACAACACAACTCCTCACCTGTGATTGCTAAAATCATGCAAATGGCGATCACTGTTTTCTCCATTGTCAGGGACGAAACAGAACAATGGGAATGGAACTGCTGATGTTAGCTGTAACTTATTTAGTTACTGTTGTGATGTGGTCGTGTTACTGTCGTAAGACGAAAACAGGTACCCGTATAGGTACCAATATATGCCAACCGTATTAACAACAACTATAACTGAATCAAGCAGCGTTTTTGAATGTGGGAATACAATAATTTTACCTAAATCCGCGAGCCCATTGGACCTTCAGCTAAATGAACTGGCAGACGGCAGATTTTGTTACTAAATAACACAATACGTGGTCAGTGTAGACGGAGATAAACCCAACTGAACTTTTATTCACAAAAGCACAAAGGTTGTTGTTCACACCTTGGTGTGACCATATTCTGTGTACTCTGGTTAAAAAAAGCGTTCATGGAATTTTCTAAAAATATAATTATATATGTTCCCATCCAATTTCAGTTTAAGGTAGGATCGAGCGAACACCTGCAGGAACCGTAGGTTGAAGTCTGACATTCGTTTCGTTCAATCATTGAATTATTCTAGGCTTTTAGCTTCCGAATTACCGATCACGATCACCCATGTGTTACTTTGAAAACCCAGCAACATAGCAAACACAAGAAATTCTCATGTTACTACAGATTATAGACTCCATTAATTCAACTCAGTAATACATCAAAACTATATTTTCCTAATATAGTCCTAACGTTCCTATACGAATAAACTAAAGGCAAATTATCAAAAATATGAATTGTTCTTGCGGAAAAAGTAATCCCAACAATACGTTCCAATAAGGGGTCTTGACTTCGCCACTTGCGCAAATCGCCAATAAGCCTTCCCTTTTTTTATTGCATAGAAGCCTAAGCTTCCATGCAATAAAAAAAACTGCCATGGTCCGTAGCAGCTGGCAGCACTCTCAGATTCTCAAACATCACCCATTTTACCTCTATACCTTTCGATCATCGTACAACAGGTGTACGAGTTTTCAATAATTCGTGAACTACATTCGATTTCGTATCGAGGAAAGTATACTTAACCAACTTACTAGTATTAAAAAATAATAGCCATCTTTCAATTTTGTATGTTTCATAACATGATCATTCATTATTCTAGATAATTGCTACAGCAAAGGATTGGGACACAATCACTGTAGCCCCTACTGTCAGCTGTGGCCGGTGGTAATGAGAGCAGCTCCACGGCGGTTTAGTGTTCCATTTATATCAGCGCTGGGCCAGTATCTTCCAAATGCATTTAAAGAATATCAGCGCGGAAGGCACATTACTATGCTCTTAATGCCTAACATTTACATTGCTTCGCTCTTGGACAATTTGAAGGCTATGTTATTGTTCTAAGTTGCCTGTTATTGTTCTAATTAAATAGCCGTGTTCTGAGTGCCTAAAGTAAATGACGTTGTCCGCGGATTGAGTTATTCTAGGGGCTACTGCTATCTGAGGGTGCTGGACTTGGCTGATGTAAAACCGTCCAAAATAATATAGTAACTGATTTATGAACTTGTGGCGTAAATTCTTTCCGAGGGGAAATGCTAGCGACTAAATCTTTGTAGGTCTTCAGTATGCACGCGGCAACGCATGTAATGACGACGATACTTGTGTTATGAAGTATGTACTGAAGTCATACGATGATTTAAGTCCATCCGATGAATTATAGTGGATGTTCATGAGCTCAATCCACTGATGCGGAATTACAGAAAGTCCTCACGGACGGGATGATATGCAATGTCCGAGAAGATAACCGGATGAAGTTCTACCGCAGTACTGGCCGTCCAAGAGTCCAGAGGATGAATGAGGCAAAAACCGTTGGCATTTGGAATGAAGCCTGTATGCGCTTGTTTTCTCACTTTTCGCTCTCCATGTAGTACTGCTTCTACATCTTTTTTAACCCATCAAAGCGGGAAGTGTCCCATCCCAGTAGAACGTTGGCGGTTGGTTCAAACTCTGACTTCACAAGTTAATGACATAGAATCAGGCTGGAAAGTCTACAGAGAAGAGAATTCCTTTATACGCAACTGTGATTTATTCTACAAAGTGATCTTGTGAACGAACATCTTGGACAAGATTTTAGTTGTATCTCGTCTTGAAACGGCTCCAAAATGTCCCGGCCGGACAAAAATAAGGCCGGAAGTTTTGTAAGTTGCCATTGCCTTTTGATCAGGATCATCCTGTATGTCCTTCTGACAAGTTATTTATATCCATTGTGTAATTGGTATGTAATGTTAGCTGAAAAATAGAGTAGGAGACTGATTCATGCTTTTGGAATGGATTTAGCTGGACAAGATTGGGCTTGGAGGGTCGGCCAAGCCGAAGAAGGGGTCACATATACCTCGACCCTACTCCGAGTCGGACTTTAACGAGTATGATGAGCTGAGTGTAGCCTCCCCACCACTTACGGATGAGAAAGTGGACGAGTTGTTCCTCCAAATGTTGGAACTAATGAATTTAACAGATGCCAAGAAAAAACCGCTCCTGGAACAGACAATTGAGAAGAAACGCCAGATGGTTTCAATGTGGGAGAAGGGATACAATACTGTAAGAAAATTTTTCCGCACAGTATTCTAAAATCACTTTTAAGATAGTTGAAATAATGTTTTGAATGACTTGATTATTTCCAGAATACAAAAAGCAAGCTGGACACTCCCAACGATTATATTAACGCACTGAGCAAAGCCAATTTGGAAAATTTGAGCGGGGCCAAAATATTACACGTTGTAGAATCTCTTCGGATAGCACTAACTAGCAACCTTGTATCATGGGTTCAAGAGTTCGGTTCCAGGGGTTTGGAACTAGTTCTGAATTTACTCAATGAGTGCTACACTGCACGAGGGTAAGATTCTTGAAAGGAAGTTGTAAAATTTTAATCGAATGCACCCTTCACTGAGCGGTATTTTATTGGCAATAGATCCTTGGGGGATTATCAGTCCGTTTTAAAGATTCAGGTGGAATGCCTTCGCTGTTTGAAAGCCGTGATGAACAATACTGCCGGCTTGACGCAAGTTGTTCAGCAAAAAGAGGTGTGTAGAGGTGCAGTAACATGGGAGGATGTCTTGTTGTGTAGGATGGTATTCATCCGTTTTACACGTGGGAATGATTTAGGTGTTTGCCCTGGTATCCCGTTCTCTTGATGCATCTCGCCCGATGGTAATGCAAGAGGCAGCTAAGCTTTTAGGAGCAGTTTGCATTCTGCATGATCTAAATGGGCACGAAAGAGTGCTGGAAGCAATCACCATTTCCGCTGAGAACAAGGGACTTGACAGGTTTGCTCCTATTGTTCAAGGACTCGAAGTTCGGGACAATGATTCTCTTCGGGTAAGATCTCCTGAAACACAGCAAAGCATTACCTCGGCTACATGAGCCACACCCGGTAATTTTTAATTTGATGCTGTATTAATATGTTCAGACTAGCTGCATGACGTTGATTAATGCCATCGTTAACATGCCGGAGGATTTTGAGTACCGGATCTTCCTGCGCAACGAGTTCATGCGAGCGGGACTTCACGTACTAATAGATGATCTTGACCGCGAAGCAACGGGGGACCTGAAGACTCAGATTGAAGTTTTTATAAAGAATAAGGATGATGATTATGAGGAATTTTCCGACAAATTTGACATCATCCACACAGAATTCGATGACCCAAAAGTGTGCTACGACTTGCTTCAGAGTCTCATTCAGGAAACTCCTGCAGAACCTTTATTTCTGGCGATGCTCCAACACCTACTCTGTATACGAGATGATGCTCTCATCAGGTATGTACAGCTTCGCTTCCCGTCAAAAATCTCGTCTGAAATCTTCCTGAAAAGTTAGCGCGGTCAACGAACTAGCTATTTTCAGTGGCACACCAATATAACTTAAGAATAATTTTATGCCTATATTTTATCCCAAGGCTGGCGTGGAGAGTAAATTGCATTACATCAGCATGCGATTACTGCAGACTGCCAAGGGTATTTCAACTAATGATTTTTTGAATATTGCTGTTGTCCCGTTTCATATTGTCAGTTGAACTACAATAACACTTTGCGTTTGACTACTCATAATTTCATCCAGTTTTGAATCGCATGGAGTTGACGTATTCCACAAGTTGGGTGCATGATCATGTGAATTGACAAATCCACCATTTCCTTCCACCACTCACAAAAAGAGTCGGTTTCAAAAAATAATGCTTAGAATTTTTACTTTGATTCCATTGAGATTTCTAGACAAAAACTTTGTGAGCTTTTGAAAGTGAAAATACTGTTTAATTTCTCGTGAATCAATCAACGATTTAGTAGATTTGGATTCACCCGTAGAAAACGTTCGATTGTGTTGTGTACGTTTCATAGTTCCTGGTTCGGAGTGATTGTTTAGGTCTAACTCACGTGATTTGACTAGGTCGGCGTATTTCAAGCTTATTGAAGAGTGTATCGCTCAGATTGTTCTTCATCGCAGCGGCTACGATCCTGATTTCCGAGCTAAGAAGTTTGACATTGATGTGGACGAAGTGACTAACGTTGTAGTTGGTGGGTTGAACCAAATATGACCGATGAGTCCTTTTGGGGCTTCATAGATGATCTGGCCACATTTTTAATTTGTTTAATTTTTCCACAGAAAAACTTAAATCTGCGAACGAAAGTAAAAATAATGAGCTGAACGTGAAATTGGAAGCTGCACTGACTCAGAAGCAGGAGGCCGATGCCCAGAATGAGCATTTGAAGAAGAGAGTATCCGAGCTAGAGGAAGCATTGAAAAGCGGTGGCTTTCCCGTGGTACGTGGCTGTGCAGCGTCGTTTGAGCTCATGTTGTGGTCTGTGGTCAGTGATTGATAATCGGTATTGGATTCCAGGGAAGTTTCAGAAATGCCCAGAATACCATCGCACACAGCCTACCTCCTCCCCCACCCCCACCCATGATGCCCGGCATGGGTCCTCCACCACCTCCGCCGCCTCCAGGTAGCTTCGGAGGTCCGCCACCACCACCTCCAATACCTGGATTTGGGGGTCCACCACCGCCGCCGCCACCTCCTGGGATGGGCGGTCCGCCGCCACCACCACCGTTTATGGGAGGAGGTCCACCACCACCGCCAATGTTTGGGGGAGGAATGATGGCTCCACCGAGGCCACCGTCTGACCAATTACCGTATGGAATGAAACCGAAGAAGAAATGGGTTTTGGACGTTCCACTAAAGAAAGCCAATTGGAAAGCTGTGAGTTCTGTATCCTTGATGTGAATATTGGAGGATGGATGTTTCCAGAATGTCCTGAACTGAGTCTGGTCCGCAAATTATTTCAGATTGCGCCACAAAAGTTATCAGAAAAGTCGTTTTGGGTTAAAGTTGAGGAGGATAAACTCGCTAGTGAAGATATTCTCGAAGGACTTCAGAGATTCTCTACAAAACCTGCGGCGAAGACGCACAGCGGTACACTTATTATTAAAATTATAAATAATTATAAAAAGAAAAGTTCAATAACATTTTCTAAATTTTGAGCGCAATATTTGTGTAATAGATGAAGCTGACAAAACCAACGCCACTGGCACAAAGAAAGTGAAAGAACTTAGAGTTTTAGATCCTAAATCTGCCCAGAATCTTTCGATTCTATTGGGTGGTTCCTTAAAACACATAAGTTTCGAGGCTGTCAAGGTGGCGATTCTGCGTTGCGATGAAGAGGTACTCTCCGGAAACTTGTTGGAACAGCTTATCAACTACTTGCCGCCTCCAGATCAACTTAAGCGTTTGGAAGAACTTCAAAGTCAATACGATGACCTTCACGAGCCGGAACAGTTTGCAGTCACGGTAACAAATGGAACCTACCTAACTCAAAGTTGTGCCTGACGTGAAAATATTATGCATGCTTATGATGCATGTTTTTGAATTTACCCCCAAAAATTTATAGATTTCGACAATCAAACGCCTCGTGCCGAGGTTGCGCTCGTTAAAGTTTAAGTCCCAATACCAAGACACCGTTCAAGATATTAAACCTGTGAGTTTGTTCTCCCCATCGTTCACCGTAAGTGCATGTAAGTCTGTGACTAATATGTGTGTTTCTCTGATTTCAGGGCATTGTAGCAGCGACAGCCGCATGCGAAGAGATTAAATCATCTAAATCATTTTCCAAGTTACTCGAACTAATTTTACTCATAGGAAACGTAATGAATTCTGGATCGAAAACTGGTCCGGCTGTGGGATTTGAAATATCGTACCTGCCTAAACTTGTGAACACAAAAGATGTAGAAAATCGTCAGACTTTGCTACATTATATCGTGGCCACAATAGAAGCTAAATTCCCAGAAGTATTAAATTTCGACGAAGAACTTATTCATTTAGACAAGGCCGCCAGGGTCTCTGTGGAAACGATTCAAAAGTCTCTTAGACTTATGGAAGCTGACCTGAAAAATTTGGAGACGGATCTAAAAACGTCCAAAGTCCTCCAGAGCCCAGAAGATAAATTTTACGATGTGATGTCGGTAAGTCTTTCTGCATTGCGAACAATCAATAACCAGCAAACTTGAAGCCTAAGTCACCGGCCAAAGTTGGTCATTGTTCACTGATTTTCCACTTTGAATCGCAGAACTTTGCCCAAGAAGCCCGTGAACAGTGTGACATCCTGGTTCAAATGTTCAGTAAGATCGACACTCTCTACACCGACCTCGCCGAGTACTTTGCTTTTGACAAAAGTAAATATACGGTGGAAGAGTTTTTGGGTGATATTAAAACATTTAAGAATCAGTTCCAGGTACAGTTTCATTGGCTCGTCGCTTAATTTTCCTTATTATTCGTGGATATTCTTTTTCTAATTCCCTGTTCACATCCTCAGCAAGCGTACAAAGACAACGTTAAACTCCGAGAGACTGAAGAGAAGATCAGAAGAGCTAAGGAGGCCAAAGCCAAGGCTGAACAGGAGAAGGCTGAGAGGCTTGCTCGGAAGAAGGCGTTAGTGGATATGAATGCAGGGGATGACACCGGTGTGATGGATAACTTATTGGAAGCTCTGAAAACTGGCCAGGCGTTCCATCGACCCGATCAGAAAAGGAAGCGACCCCGCCCAGCTGGAGGTGAGAGCGTAATGATGTTTGAAATGAAATTGCAAACAGTGAATTATGGGCGAAGACACCGGGTTTTCTCTGTAGCTATCTTGCTACTATTGTAAACGTGTTTGCATCTGTGAACATACTGTGAAAGGACATCTCATTCATGCATATACTATTTGTTCCATCCAGGTGACATGAAAGCCCAATTAAATCGAAGTAGATCTCGGTCGAACATAATGGTTTTGTCCCCATCGAGCCGAGAGCTAATCACGTAAGTGTAGTTAAGGCTCTTTTAACTTTTGGGTAATTAAAAACATAGTCCGCCGCTCCTAGTGCCACTATTTCTGTAAATCTTCGGACTTGGTACCGACTCCCGTGTTTCATTTTCGTAGTGTAGAAGACTGATGATGCTAATCAGGTGCATGAGCGTTGAGATTCGTAATGTATTAACCAGTCGGGATCATTTTACACCTGTCTAGAGATATTCAGATCGATTCAGAAAATATGAAGCCTCCTCGTAGTAACCAAAATAAAAGGAGATCGTCCCGTGACGACCAGACCGATGACCTTTTACGACGGCTACGTGAACTTTGATGACGCGGTTTTATTCCAAATATATATATATACATACATATATATAGGAATGAGGTTCCGTAATTGTCACCAAGTGGTCCCCTCTGTCTGTAGTTGACCCATTTTTTAGACGTAATGCAAGTAAGGGAAGGATTTTTTTGTGCCCTAGTTTTTTTTCTTTTAACGTCGGATTGAACGCAGTATACATTGTAGTTGTGTAACGATTAAACTCGCGTAAAGCATTTCATTCATATGCACAGTATAGTGTTAATAACGTATCTATCATTGTACTACTATGCCTGTGATGAAACCGGTTGTGCTGAATATCCCAGTTTCCCTCACTGACAACAGGCTTTCCCTGGAATTACAACAACAAATTATTGTGGGATGCCAAAGGAGACTTCCATGAAGCCAGAAGAAATTTTCCATGTGAAATTTCTTATCTTTTCCATATTAATATTTAGTGGATGATCGCCGAACAAGGGCAATTTTTAGTTCAACTTCCTTTGTGAGCCGCGCGTCGGACTCTGTCCCGTTCCTCGCAAAGAAGCCAAATAGAAAATTCATGATAATTCTGTGGGCATTAGATCCTCGTATTATGGAAAACTTTGTGAACAGAATCCTCTGACTATAGAATAGTATATAGCGACGTCATGAATGGCCGGAAAGATTTGTAAAGCTTTTTAACAAACGCATTCTACATGATATTCGTACAAACTAACATTTTTGTGGGAAGCTCGTTGAAAGGGAAGGTTGATGTTGGAAGCCCTACAATTACACTGTGTAACTTTTTTAACATATGATACTCCGATAGCGTAAGTGCAACTCCATACTAAACTACTATACCCCACAATTGTCTCTAACGCTTTCATTCTTGTAATCTAGTCACTCTAGCACTTAAAAGCTCTCCCGTAAACTGTACAGTCCTATGCAAGGGTCATGTTTTTTTAAGTATGTTACCCAAAATATGCAAGCATTCAATTTATTCATACTTCTATACGTATGCATGACTGATTTGCATCTTGTGATCGTCGACGCGTCCTCGAGGCAGGCTCCTGCATATTGTAACAGGAGACTAAAGTAAAATGCTGCTTGCTGCCACTATGTTGTGACAGACACTATGTTGACCTGCTCATGGTTGCTTATTAGTAATGCTTATGGCCGGAAGATTCAAACTTGTGGGTCATAATTACTAATATTCATGTAGAAGTTGACTACACTAACCTATAATTGATTTATTCCTGTGAAACGAATACGCACAACGAAGATGCAAGGCCATGTGTTTTATCCATAATAGTTTTGTATGCTACATTATTGCTTCTTAAGGGAGACAAATGTGTAGCATTTAATCCTACTATGATACTAATGGAGAATAGTTGTTCTGTAATAATGCCGTTTTAACCCGTTGGAGACGCTTGTGGTTGTTTCTACTAATCCTGTAAACTTGGCACGGAGACGACAGCTTCCTCTTCCAGCGCATCGGCGCTAACAACCCCTTTCTGTGCGCCATCTTCTATTTAAGGATTGATTAAATCTACATATGTGATGATCTTGTGCCTCAATTCGTTCATCCAAAGTAGACTAAATGTTTCGTACTTGAAGACACTGCATAATTTATGTCTTGGAAATGAAGACAATAATAATAAAAGTGGAGCTGTTGCGGAATCAACTTAACTTTGTACAATAGCTATTGTAGTGACTCGGTATCATTTTGTTGATGGGTTGTCAAGGAAGCGGGTACCTCTTGATAATTTACTTTGTCTCACGTGATGCTCTGCTCTTCTGATTATTGAGGAGAAGAACGGAACAAGGGAGAGCTAACTGAAAACATGAGTTTTGAAAAGAGTATAATATAATAATTTCGTTCACATTATTGTTGTAACTTCCTGCGAACTCGATTGATACATTTGAAATATTGTTTCCTCTCAACTCCAACTCTCGTACGCATTGCTGTCCACTGTGAGGTGTCTTGGTGAAGAATTATTATTGGATAATTGATATAAAATGTAATGTTAGTTGACTGTTGATTGAATGCTCAAAAACTTGTTAGGCATACCGAAGGGATAAGTGTTCAGCCTTCAGAATTATGGCATGGCCGCGAAATAATAATTGTATTAGTTTAATAAAAATAATATGCGGTGACTACGTTGTGTGACCTGTGCATGTGTCAAGTGAAGACGAAAGCACATATATACGTGTTGGTAGTAAGTATTTGTTGTACCTCTGCTTGTTCTCTGTCCTGTAAATACGATTGTACTTATGAGAGAAGACGAACTTTCAAAGAGACGAAGTTAACCAAGAGTAACTGTACACGTAAAACATTTTATTTGTGAATAATAATACACATGTGCTAAGTATCAGTATTGAGAATGGCGTCGTTGCTATTGCCACCAATGCATAGTTTGAGCATTATACTTATCTACCGTTTCGGCTTCAGAGGGCTCCTCACCGCCAATAACTGGCTGTGTGAACCGACATTAAATTGATTTGAAGGGGATGTAAGTTCCTTACAACGTGTGATTAGATCAGAGATGGTCCTCGTGGCGCATATAGGAAATGGCACAAATCCCTACATGGATTTACTCTGGATTCTGAATCCGTTAAAGGAACTCTTTGGGTGTGATACAGTATGTCTAACTGCAGTAGAATATACGGGGCAATGAGCTACACGAATGAAGGGGGTCTAAATTGTTACGACAATAAAAATAAACATCAGATTGGAAAGATGTAAAGTTGAGATACGCGGGATCATTTGCATTATTACTTTTATTGAAAAATCCCAAATCAATCATCACAGAATCAGGACCAGTGCCGGTGCTAAAGTACTTACTTCCGTTTCCTAGCTGACTGTAAAGGATCTCCAGACTTGGAAATGTAATGTGTGTATAGTAGCAAGTCCCTCTGTGTTAGTTTCGAAGCCCCCTTTGTTCCACGCTGGACGTAATTCCTGTAGACATCCCTGGAGAACTACAGGATAAAATGGAAATATGACAAGTATGGGTGTACAGTAGTGTAACTCTTGAAAACTAGTATTTTACCCTGGAAACGGTGGGAGGTGTCACTTCATACGCGCTATCCTTTGAAAAGCCACTTAAAGGGATAACCGGAACGTTAGCTTTAGAGGGTGCTGAACTCGGAAGCTGCTGGAAGTTGACATACCTAGAAAAATGAATGAGGGCATATGCTATTATGGCTACTTCTTCTAAAATTTGATGTATGAAGAAGAGATAACCTAAGAATTTTTTCACCTTTTATACAACAATATGTCTGATTTCCGCGGGGCTTTGATATCGACACCGTACGACTCTTTCATGGTGGGAAAAAATTTTGAGAAGACCAAGCCGCCGTACGGAGTACGTCCGCCTGAGGTCTGACTAACGTAGTTAGAGCTAGTCAAACTGGAGCTCATTTCCTCACTGCTCGAGTAATCTGTATCCGAACTTTAAAAAAAGGGCTCACTTCAAATCATCACACAGTTTTGTATAGCTTAAATGGAATGATCAACAAATGATGCCATGTTTTGGTGCAGAAGGACTCCAAAATTCAATATTAGCGAATTGAAGGAGCTTATAGAAACTGATAGCAACTAATAGATAGTAAACATCATGTTGTACCATAATCATGTGGTTTAAAAGGCTCGAACAATTCTGCTGGCAAGAAACATTTGATTCAGAAACAACCGAACAAACCTGGTGGATGTCTGACTACTCGTTGTGCTGACCCCAACAATAGAAGGATTTTTCAGGGATATGATTTTACTAGCAGCCTTTTTACTATTGATTTCCTCCTGTCGTTTACCAGGCCGAATCCTGATGGTAAAAGGACTGTAGTCCGTGGTAAAATTCGGCATGAAATCTCGAACTGAATGGGGTATTTTAAAGGCGAAAATGTCTTGAAGTGGAATGAAATATCTCGGCCGATAGAAATCCGAGTAGAGATCTACATCTTCGAAATCTTCGTATGGTAGGACTGCACATGTTTTATCTAGCTCATGTGCAGAATATGGAAGAGCTTCAAACACGGCATCGGAGTACCACTCCGTTAGTCTAAAATTCAATTTTCCCCTCGAGTTATTTTCAAAACAAATCAATAAAGAAATGTCATCATTTCAACTTACGGCTTCAGAAAATCCTTTGGCTGATTTGTGAAGCGACAACGAGACTTCAAATGTAAGAAGTAGTCACTTTCCAATGACCACATGGGACAAGGGTCGTCCGCTGGTCGGTAAACTCCGAGGAATAAGTTTATGGCATTCTGCTTGTCGGCATCTGCATTAAAAAGAGGATGACACATACGGCAACCTGTAAATAATAAAAGAATGTGTGAAAAAACTTACCAGAGAATGTATTGGAATAATATCTGGACAGTGTCTGCATGATGTCGTTTCCTTCAGAGGTCCAAGGAGCAGTCTTCCGGTACGTATTAATTCGATGAACAAGCTGTGATCCACCGTATTGTAGTGCTAAAGTATCCCCATGATCTTCAAATAGGACTTCTAGGATACGAATTACTATTCAAAGACAACAATTAATTTAGTCATGGGCCATCATTCTAATAAAATTGCAAAGTTTTCTTACTGTCAGTGTCAAATTCTAAATCCATGTCATCACTTAAAATCCCCAAGGCTCGTAGCTGTGATATCACAAAAATTCAAATCTAGCGTATCCAGTAGACAGAAAAACGATCATTCTTGGGCTTACTTGGTGGGCTAGAGCACATTTCCCGAGCGCAAATTGAGCCGTGTTGGTTCTGTCTAAACAGTCGACACAATTAACCCGTACAAGACCAGTCTGCCTGCGACTGAACAAATTTCCACTGTCATCCTATCAGAAAGACCAGGAAATCATTTCATGTTCCAATCTTATAGACGAAGTGTAGTGGCTCTTTTTAATTACAATGGAATAAAGCGGTTTTCGACTGTGAAAGAAACCGGTTTTTCGAAAAACTTCCTCCGAAATCCCGGCTAGTTTGGACATGACGTTCTCTTCCTTCCTGAAAACAATGAAGATATCCTGTAGGTAAGACCCAAGAAAACGGATACAGAAACACTAAAATTCTCACATTTTATTTGTTCGTGCCATATCGAATCCAACGTAGATTATTCTGCTTTTGGGAGGCAAAAATTGGTTTAGAGTTTTTATGGCTGAAACATATTCTTCTGTTAAAATGCTTTCGTGCTTCTTGCGCTCTCGTTTTTTCACTAAATTTAGCACCACTATTGGACTTCCAAATCGCTCAAGTAGTCTTCCAAAATGCTTTCCTAAATAAAAATGAAGGCTTATGTTGAGGATGTAAGCTCGAAATTCCCTGGTTAGAAACTAGTTCGACGTACCTGCAGTTTCAGCGTAGGGATCTGCCAAGTCTAAACCGATAGGAGGTTTAGGTACCATCTTGGAGACGTCCTGACTCCAATGTGCAGGAATAGACCCTCTCATTTGTACAAACGAGGTGTAGTTGCCCCGACTAAATGATGACACGCTAGCATCAAAAACAATCTGTTCCGTTTCCACTTCATTAGCTACATCTCCGTCAAAGTTGGCCCCACGTTTCAGAAATCGCGTTCCAGCATACAAAGCTGACCGTCTGGCGATAAGAGTTAAATAGATTGGTCTCCCATAAATGCACACATTGGACTGGCCAATAAAGCCATGCGTAACCGGAAGAATCCAGTCTGGGCGCACATGATTTTTTTCTAAAGATTCCAGGAGGTAAGAATTCCAGACAAACTTCATGTTTGAATTGCTGCAGATTCCGTAACCGCAACTAAAAACGAAAAAAATCGATTAGATCAAATCTTGACCAATAAAAAGTTTAAAAATTTTACCTCAACTCAGGATTGCGACATTTTCCTGAATGAACCAAGTGTCGAGGTGGCATCATGTTGTATTGCAAAGTGTTCGTCAAATCATAGCTATACCTGCTCCAAAGTATTAATTTAATTTTCGACAAAAAATAAAAGTACTAATACTGCTACAAAGATTTTTGAACTTACGAAAAATAGAAATTGCTGGATAGATCAATGCTTTGAAACAGTTTTAGATAACGGAGCTCATCAGGATTTTTAGGAGTCCCTTCAGAAGGCAAATAAATGCATGCTGTATCCTCAATTTTAAAAATGGAATGGTAGCCTATCGTTGCAACTACTCTTCGTTTCGTAATTAACACTATATAGTATCCTTCCAAAAATCGTACGAAGCCCAAGATTCCGAAGGCAGAAACGGTAGGTACTAGTTTAACAGGATTCTTAGGACGGTTGACACAAGCAATGGTTGACAGTAGCTCCTTAATCTCTCTAGCGTTGTAGCTGGCTTGATCTTCCACCAAAATAAGTTCTCTACTTTCCATCCGATCCATTTTCAAAATTCGGAACTTTGTTTCCGTCAGGTTCGAGCCGACTAAATAAAATCGCTAAAAAAGCAAAGATTCATCATCCAAGGAAAACTCATACGCAATCAAAATTTTTGCCTTTCAAAACTTACATTTTTAGTTTCGTATAGAACCATTTTCTGAATGGTTATGAAATGGGGGCGAAGCTCATCATCTTCACTGCTCAAAATTTGCGACATGATTTTTGAGCCGGCACTTGACTGCCTCGTGAAGACGAAGTAAAACAAGACAAAAATAGGACCTAGTCGTATTTTAATAACTGAAAACCATGTAACAGTATCACAAACTATACAAGCTATTCACATTTACAAATCGGGCTTGACAGTTCTCAATTTTGGGCAGTCAGAGTAGGATACGTTAGCTCTGCAATTTGCAGCTCAAAGTACAGAGAAGAACATTCAATGGTTTCTTTCTGATTTTTCTGAAGCGCGGGACTTTCAATTGGAACAACGTGAGTAGCACAAAGTTTTGATGGGAGTAGCTAACTAAAAAGGTGAACAAAAGGGGTTTTGGATTGATTGAGCTTAGTATTGATTCTGGTAATTCAGGCCGATTGCCTAGTGCCAGAATTTTAAAATGTCGTCGTGGAAGAACGCACATAAAGCCCACCAAAAACCTCACAGAGAGCGGCATCAGGTTGGTTATTTAGCGATAGTTGCTTTAAATTAATATGCTATAGTTAGTATGCTTGGTCACGTGTATCTCTCCTGTAGCCAGAAGCTCGGAAACATTTGGGTCTGTTGGAGAAAAAGAAGGACTACAAACTTCGCGCAGAGTAAATTTTTCTGCAATTAATTCCTGTTCTGAATCGTTAAGACCGTCAGATCTGAATTTTAGTTGTAAATTTCAGAGATTACAATGCCAAAAAGAATCAACTACAGTACCTTCACAAAAGAGCATTGGACAGGAATCCAGATGAGTTTTATTATCATATGGTCAACGCGCAAGTTAGAGTAAGTCATATTTCACATACTTCTGTAACACCTAGGGAATTCGTAAATTGATGAAGCGAATGCTGTGTAAATGGATATGTGGATATCGTAGGAAGATGGGACACACGTGGATAAAGCCAAAAGGAAAGAGCTGACACCTGAGCAGATATTGCTGATGCAAACTCAAGATTATAGATACATCTCTACGAGAAGAAACTTGGAATCAAAGAAAGTTGGCAAGCTTCAGGCAAAGCTACATCAGCTAGAGGATGCCACAATTTCCAACCAGCACACTTTTTATGTTAATAATGAAACAGAAGTTCGCCGATTTAATCTTCAGAAAAAGCTGGACGTTCCTAAAGAACTTCTGAAACGTCGATATAACAGGCTGCGTACAGAAGATCTCCTCAAAGTGAATTTGGACGATATAGCAAATCCAGTGACGCTGGCTACTTTAGGAAAGGAACGTAGCAAGGCATACAAAGAACTCGAGCAAAGGAAAGAAAGAGAAAAGAAACTGATGACTCTGCAACGAAAGATGGAAATTAAACGAGCCCTTCAAGTAAGACAAAATCCGTGAACTTTATGCTTAATTATCGTGTAAGTTCATACCCATCATGGCTTTCGAAAATAATGCATTACATATATGTTGAAGTTAATTCTATTTATGTTAAGACAAAGTATTCAAATTGAAACCTTATGAGATAGTCGTCTATAGTATGAATTGAGTTGGAGATTTGCTAACAACTGTCCGTATCAGAGAATCATGAAATTTCACATTCAAATGCTTAATTTTGCGGACTCGTATGACAATGACATGCATATATATCCTACATTATGTGGCAAAATCAATAATATTATCTAAACTTGTGTTTTGCTTCTGCTAGGATAAGACAAGGACGGTCAAGTCCAAGATAAAACCGGAATCCAAGGATGCAGCGCCTGTATACGAATGGAAATGGGAACGGAAGCGTTGATATTTTACGGTGTATGATATAATAATTTTGGATACAAATAAACTCGTGTAGTTTTGAAAAGATTTTGTTTTCATGATTTAGTCCATCATTCTAACTTGGAAAGTAACTTTAATTTGGTTCGCAATAGTAACTATTAGATATGGAGTACTGACCCTTCTCTCACATACGTTTAATCTAATGATCTATAGTTTGTATCAATTCTTAAAGGGTGTCAAATATCGACAGCACGAGAAAGCATGTTTTACGTAATTACTCAACTCATTCACAACAAATTCATACGGGAAAGACGATTTAAGCAGTTCAAGTTTCTATCCTAGTTTCTATCTTATCTTCTATGCAAGACCTCGCTGTGTATTAAACTTCCTCCGTAGCGTTTTCCAAAGGCTAAAGTTGTCCAGTGATAGCATCTTCCGATTTTAAAAACTACCGTGTCATTCATATGTAGAACAACAAAGAGGATGATACTCTCTTTGGAAGAAGTTCAGATGAATTAATGACTGGTATTTACCTGTGGAAGGAGGATTGTGTGTTTATATGTAGGGTGTCCCAACATTTGTAATGCGCGTTGAATAGAGTCTTCGAGACTTCGGAAATTAACCAATCGCTACCAAGCTATGCCTATGCAACTTGTATCAGCGGAAGTTGGTACCGAACCTGGGAAACTTTCCCAAAGGTGGGTCCCAAAAACTCCCCCTTTTAGTCTCGTTCAACTCATCGATTGTTCCAAAACTCCTAACCTAGTTATCAAAATTGATACTTTGCACAATTTCTCCAGAGGGTTGCCTTTAAAAAAGGTAAATCTGTGCAAGATTTCAGTTTGGTACATCTCGTCGCCTCCGGTACTTAATATTGCCACAATCATGTATCGACGATGTAGCTATAGTAAATATAGTGTGTTCACTGTCCACCTCCACCATGGAATATAAAGGTTGTAGATAAGCAATAAGATCTTATTGCTTATCTACAGCCTTGATGGATTATAACATCATTGTCACAGTTATACTTATTCAGTCAGACAATTGTCAACGATCGATTTCCGTCTTTTCCATCTTCATGTGTAAAATACAAAGTAGCAAGGATATGCACGTCGGCGCGCTGCACGAAATCTGTAAGAAACACCAAAGACAACCGTGGACCCGAGATTCGTACAAGTCTGACAGACGACGAGCAGATTACGTTACGTTACATTACGGCTTTACTATAGAAGGCCGAAGGAGATGAACATAATAAAAATAGGTTGAGCCGGCTACAAGTGTTTGAGTCCATTAGCTCAAGTTAGCAATGGATTTATTCTCGTACTGCACCGATTCTTTGCGTGACGGAGAGGAAGTTTTTGCAGTTCAAGACGGAGTTCGGTTTTACAATGACGAAGAAAAAGTGAAGGTAGCAAAATATTTAACATTTTGATTTAAAGCACGCACATTCTCCACTCTGTTTTGTGTTCCTCCATATACCATTTTTAAATAGGTTACGAATTTTCTCCTCTTCTAAAGGCAATTCCTCTGTGTTTGCAGATAAATTACGAGTACGGAAAAGCTTCATTAACTTCACATCGTATAAAATGGAAGAATCCTGT
>WJFA01001569.1:0-20509 GCA_009870155.1 Pseudobourletiella spinata | reverse complement strand
ATACAATACGTGTGCACAGAGCTATATGCGCCTCCATACACTTCATCCTCCGCCGCCTCATCCTTTTTACACATAAGATCGCGCGGACCTTCCTTATACCGCGGCCTATCCTCCCGCAGACTTCTCTTCCCCCTGAACAACCCTACCCTTTCGCCTATTAACTTTTCCTTAATCTTCTTCGCAGCCTTCCCTCTGGTGCATATATAGGGCGCGTTACATGCTATAATGATCCTTTTCCATAGTTATGTGAAGAGTGAGGATATGGCTACGGAAGAATGGGTAAAAATCCACCATATCCAGAGCTTTGAGAGATAAATGGACTTGTGAGGTTCTTGGAAACGGGCCAAAGGGAGAGAGGAAATCTTGGGAAACTTCCCTTTATGGGTCCCATGTTTCCCTTGCAGTCATTTTCCAGGGTGTATCTCTGCCCAACTTTCCACTACTACCTGGCCCGTCGCCCCGTCACATGAATGACCCCATATACGGGGACTACCCATAATGATCATATGACTCGAGATTATTTCCCCAAGATTATATTCGCCCTACCATCGTATCATCATCATCATCGTGAGACTTTGTAAGGGCCGCTCATTTCACCAGAAGAGCCTTGTAACCTGTACATTTTCCGGGAATCATCAAAAGTCGGGATATGTTAGCCTCACTCAGCAAGAGTATGGCTATATAGTTTGCCATAATATTTGCGAGGCTTTTAAAACCAGGTTTTTTACATAAACCTCACCACAAGCATGGGCTTCATTGCGGGAAAAACCATGGAAGCAATGGGATGGGAAGGGCTTATCCCAATATGTAATCCTCCAAGACTGCATCTCTTTTAATTATCACACGCGGTTACGTAAGTCGGTGTATGTAGTCCCTATGGTTTTTAATGCGGTAGTGAGTGAGGACGTATGTACGAGCGGAGCGATGTACTAGGGAAAGTAGTAACGCTCCGAGTAGTAGCATGAGTTGGGAGCCAAATAAGGCCATCGAGCTGTGAAAGTTTTAGGGTAGTTACACTGTGTAGTAGGACGGTAGTACATACAGATGGGACGGCGGTTAATGCAAAGGGCCAGCCATGAAAGCAATTCCCTGGGCAAAAAGCCTTAAATATAAATCTCACTTGATCGTGAGTTCCACTTGGAAACCACTTGGAATCCCTCTCATCTCATTAGCTCCCGTTTCCCCCGCATCCAATGAAGTATTAAGTGTTTCCATGCTATACAGATGCCTCCGGCTCCGCTAGTGCTCCTTCGTACGTACATGTACACATGCATATACCCCCGCAAACTTTATCACCATTATTTATGCTCCGCAAGTGTCTGGAGACCATGGAATTGTCACCGTTAAATAAGGGTCTATATCTCCCCCGTTTCCCGCTCCATTTATACATTATTATTCATTCCACCCGGTCCGGGGTCCAGAAGTATGCATGCGTATATGTACATGGACCATTTGAGTCCGGCCTGATTATACACTAGCTCCTTCGAGCCATTTTTCTCGCTCCCCCTCCGCACATCCACTCGTGCACAAGGGCCGAGACACACATACGTACCACAACAACTCTACTCCCCATTCTCATTCAAAGTCCCATTAAAACAGGGAACACATGGCTGTTGTGCGGATTCACACAGTCAGTCGGACCCACTCCGACTTACCCCAATAATTCTAACGATATGGATTACAGGGGTAGGACGGACTGGGGAAGAAACAGTAGTGTGTCTCGTGGTGATGCGAATTAAGAGCAATTTGCAATTGAAATTTATACCTCGGGCGAAGGCAACACTAGATTTATACACACATTATGAGCCCCTGGAAAGCCATCGGAGTCCCAACCTGTCCCAACTGACTTTTCTACGAGGGCGAAGTTAATCCAGAGCCCCGCTGTCTCCGGAACATTTGGCGCTCCCTATTAAAATTGATTGAATCACACAGAGCATTTAGTTTTATGCATGCTCTAACGCTCGGTGGTGGTAAACGATTGCATGCGCATTGCGCGATATCATCCGTTTCCGGTTCCTCCTCAAATATATCATACTTATTTGTTCTACGATCCTTACACTCAACATCCTCTTCAAATACAATGAGCCTCCGAATGTTGCTTGGAACCGATTTAGCTTAATTTTGCCTCTAAGCTTTTTGACCATTATGTTTTATAGTGTGTAAGTGTGTAACTTTTTTCAAAAAAGCCCTTAAGCACTGATGTAGACGACAATTAACTTATTTACTCGTCAGGTTATATTGGTGCTAGGTGCAGAGTTTGAAAGGACTAAAAGTTGCTACAATAATGGAGTTTTTAACAGTCGTATGGGTAGTGTTAATTGTAACTCCGCCACAGAGCACAATATAATTTGGACTCAGAGAGCGTGACGCGGAAAAAAGATGTGGAAAAGGCGTGGGCAAATAAGAATCTCGGGTCGACTTTAGTGGAAGATTAAAGTCACACTAGTGGACGGAGAATTGTTATGACCACCCGTGCGTTCAGTGGGAGAATGACTCTGCGACGGAGTCCGCCGCGAAGCGTTGGAAGGATTGGGGTGGGTGCAGACGAGCGCCTGAGATATAAACGGGGCGGTTCTCTATGGAGTACAGTAAAGGCAGTAAAAATCTGATTCAGCAGACGATTCCAGGGCTGCTGGTTGCATTTGTATATGTGTACATGCCTAAGCTCGTTCCCACTGGTACTGGCTCTCACTCCTTGGGAAAAAGGTCCAAACTCTTACTCGGTGGCACTGCCGTGGTAAAAGCCAACGTGAGAATTTTCTTTGTTCACCTAAAAGGATTCTCGTCAGAGGAGAAGAACTTTCATGCTTTTCAAGTCTAGTGGTAGTAGCAGTAGTAGTAGTGGTGCTGGTCGCGGTGTATGCATAAGTCGGAGTGTAAAATAGCAGGGGTAGACGTGGCCACATACGGTGTGTGAGCACAATAAAAGCCACATAATCTAAGTACACACAGACTGCCATATAGCTCATGCCTTCCAACTTGGAGAGTGTATTACAGCCATAAAGGTGTTCGTGTGTGAGCGGAGTGGCTGTGTGCATGAGTAGCTAAAGAGCCAACTTCGTATAGCCATTAATCTCTACAAGGATATTAAATTCCACCGATTACTTCCACGGTGTGTGTACACATGTAGTGTGAAAGCCATGTACAAGGCTGCTAATGTGAGCTCCTCCATGTACACACATAAGAGGAGTATACTTTACACAAGCATAGAATTCTGCGGATCAGAATCCTTTGTGCTGCCTTTCACTATGTCGCATTTCGCTAAACTCTTTTTTTCCTCCGTAGACCATGTAGGTAAACTATTCTTACTCAATCAGGCTCACCTTTCAAAATTAATAATAACAACTACTTTCAGCCGGCAGTAGCGCAGTAGTGGCTTTATCATTACAGTGTTGATGAGACAGAGTAGTCTAGTCTTTGGTAAAGTGCCTTTGTAATGGTGAGATGAATCATGACAGGTGTAGAAAATTCGCGAAGTTTCTTAGAAGGGAAGTAACAGCTGTGACTTGTTTGGGGTGGGAAGGAAAACATAGTGGAAGAGAAAGTATCGGAGGCTTTGACGCGTTGAAGCCAATAACAAAGCAAAGTAGAGGCAGTGTGTGGCATTTGAAAGGTAGGAGGCGGGGAAAGCGCAAGCAAATGAAAGCGTTGTCGCAAGGGGAAAACATAGAAAAGAGAAAGATGAAGATAAACTCACCATAACATAATGACGCTGAATCTCAATCTTTTCGCTAGCCAATTTCTCGCACTCTAACTTCAAACTGTAAATCATTAAAGTGGGATTTAGTATGTGTCCACTTCTCCATCTGCTTTATCCACCTCAAGAGGCAAAATGACTTGAAAGATGGTGTATAGAGCGGTATTAATGCCGTAGTAAGATATCATACAAACAGTACTAAGTCGTCAATTACCAACACGGTTTTGATATAACCAAATATTCAAAGTACATCGAGTTCATAATATAAACATATATTCATAGTTTTTAGACTCTGGTACCATGCTTGGGAATTAAGCTTTCATTGTTTTTAGGAATAGAAATTTCATGGTACCACCGTAATAAAGGTGATTATGTAGCACCATAATGGTAAGCACCTAGAATTTTGTGTTGGTACCACTATTAATTCTGGCCCCACGTTTCATTTATTCCCTAAATTTGATGTAACAAAACTTGCACCAACTGTACTATGGTGGTTTCAAGTGGTACCACCATGGTGCACCATAGACCATAGTGGACTATCTTCCTACCTAATGAAGTCAGGATCTTAGGTTTGGAATGGCAACAACAACTGGGGATATTCAAAGGTGGTTCCCATCAAACAATGTGTCCTCCCATGTCATATTTTGGTCAGTTGAAAGTCAATCCGTCCCGCTTTGTTATCTTGTGTCATTGGATTGTGTTAAATAACCACGTAAAGTAGTGGTAGATTAATTGACGCGAGCATCCGCTGATTTGGAAAGTAACACGATTCCGATACTCTTCCTTTCCAGTTTGGCCGAGCACGGATACCTTATGAGTGCCAAATGTTATCTTCAGTAGATACAGATACAGCGATGAACGGTATCTGTTTATACGCACGCTTCCACGACGTACCACTACTTAAGCTGGACCATCGTGCGTCGTGGTCAGAAGCATTATATACTACACATTATTACAGATTGGAGTAATGGTACGGTACACAGTCCATTCATGTCAACCAAGTCAAGTCACTCATGAGCGATCAGATAATTTGAGTTTGTCTCCAACTAAGCCCCCCTCCTATGACTGCCATTAAAACCACACACCATATTGAGCCAGTCTCCCCTGTCTTGACAGCTTTTTTTATGGTTTATCTTCCCAGCGGCTTAATCGCNCTGCCATTAAAACCACACACCATATTGAGCCAGTCTCCCCTGTCTTGACAGCTTTTTTTATGGTTTATCTTCCCAGCGGCTTAATCGCAATTCGCTCATGCTGAGATTTACTGCTCTACTCCTGTGAGCATTCTATATTTTATTATTATTTCATGCGATAACCCACTACCACGTGGTGGCACACACCATTGTCATCTTCTCCTCTATATATACTGAAAGTATATTATTGAGTGTTATACTCAATATACCGTAATATATATTCACATAAAATACCTGACGCAAGTCCCACTATCTCGGCGTTAGTGAGTAGTGACCCCACGTTCTCTTGCTTAGCTCGCCTAGTAAATACTAACAGCTGATATGTAAGTGGTTGTTCTAGAAGAAAGTCCTTGAGTTAAATCTGAATGGCAGAGCTATTGGACTGTTTCCGGAAAAAAACTATAAAGTGCGTACACACAGGGAACATTGAGCACTTAATAGTGACAAATTACGCAATCCAAATCTTTATCTCCAGGTTATACCCGACAGAGGCATATCAGTACAACTCTCGTACGTCGTGCCGAAACTTACACAGTCCTCACCGCGCACAGGGCTCCATTTTGGAGCGGTAGTGGTAAGGACAAATTTATTTTTTCCTCCTATAATTCCATTTGTCATCGCGAGCCATAGCCATCAGGAGAGCCATTAAAAAGGCCAGATTACCCTATTGGGCCTTATCACGAGCAAATTAGGTTGACCGATCCATAAATTTTAAATTTATGACCGGGAATTACGAGAGTTATGATGAGCGTGATAAGGGTAACGTTGTTCTTGTTTCCCTCCCC
Source organism: Pseudobourletiella spinata (assembly GCA_009870155.1). Taxonomy (NCBI): domain Eukaryota; kingdom Metazoa; phylum Arthropoda; class Collembola; order Symphypleona; family Bourletiellidae; genus Pseudobourletiella; species Pseudobourletiella spinata. The sequence goes on along the minus strand of WJFA01001569.1, from coordinate 14,834 downwards.
CTTTTCCTATGATTATTTCTACCATTGCACCCACAAAGGCCGCTGTACACATTGCATAGGTACGCATACGCGTACACAAACAGATGGAAACCATTAACATTTTCCCAAATACACAGTGGTTCACAAGGATATACGCCTTCAATGTACTTTGGCTAATTAAACCCAACGACCGTAATTATTGTCTCCACACTTGGAGCCATAATCGTGTCGGTCCTAATTACCTTTGTTACTACTGTCGGATGCAATATGTAATTTTCTATCCAATAATAATATCACTCACTCAAGTCAGTCTTCATTATTGCCGCAATGACCACCAACATCACCACCGCCACAGTCACTACCGCACTCGCACATCATCACGATATCACAGTGTGTATCGTATGGGACTATCCCTCTACTTTTTTGAATTCTATTCGAAGTTACATACCTGCTCTGCTTTTCGTCTATATGCTCGCCTACCGCCAATATTTCCGTACATAATGCGCCTTTGTATGGCTCCTAAGGAGCGTAAACTGGATTACGGAATTTCTGAGAATGGCCAGTATATTTGCCAATCCTTCAATTTTTAAAGCACACTCGAGCGAGAGGGAGAGTAATAGTGATAGTGAGAATGTGGTGAATCCTTTTCCTCTGCATGCAAGGAGGGAGTGTAGGATTAACCTAAAACGGTCGTGCCCTATGAGCTCATGCATCCATTCGTGTTCCTGTGTATATCATCATATCATGAGCATCAGCACCGTCATGTCAGTATATGCATTGCCATGTTGGACATGACAGTATTACTGATGATAGCGAAGGCTGAAATGTGTAGCCACTAATATACACGCAGTAGTAGGCTCGGCGGTCGTGGAAAAAAATTGTGAAAGGCAAATATTTTAGCTCCATTCCAGATTACCTTCATTACTGTTGACATGTGATAATCATTGTTTGAAATGAGATGACAAATAAGTAACAGAGAATGAGAGATGAACAGTGAACAGAGTTGCTTGACCAACTTGACCGCTCACGCTCAAAAAATCTCAATCCTTTCATATTTTGTAGTGCTGACACTCGTGCGGAGACAGGCCCACGTCGTACATATTCGTCATAAGACTATAGCACATCACCTCGCCCACTGCGTCTGTCATCCTACATCTAACTTTACGTGCTCGTTATCAAGTGAACAATTCACATTATCACGATTAAATTCATTAAATTTCTCACTACATTACATTACCTCAGAGACCCTATTATGTAGCCGTATGAGGAAGTCCATGGGCTCAAATTCACACAATCATTACGACTACGTACACGTACACATGCACACACGCACATCAACTCTGCCTATATGTCCACACATGGATAAACATACACGCAAATACACCAATATTATACCTTGTTCGTGACTCACCTGTCGTATTTTATGGAATAAACAACATCATGTAGAGCCTACATAATAGGTTTTCCAACGACAGAGGTCCGTGTAGTAATGTATATAGTCAAACCCTCCGCATCACCCTCCTCCAGTATGTTTTATACCGTAAAAATGGAATCCATTAAGTCAGCCTGATCATCTGGTCTTCATGATAACACTTATTATTACACCCTGAATGGTTCAGCACGATGGCTATGACAACAATGGTGCTGTGGTGTTGGCGTCGTCGTCGTCGTCCTCATCATAGTCAGTCAGCGGCGGCGGCGGCGGCCCATTGGGCCCGGTCAGCTCACTCGCAGACATTCAATTACCGTGTAATTTACACAGGCGGACTACATAAATTTCATTTGGGATTTTGCACAGGCATTTTCCACCATCGTCACGTCCTTTGCACAACCTTTCATTGTCCCGAGCGTAACATGGCATGCAATTATGGACATTCACGACGATCGTCGTGCACACCATTAGTATACTGCTCTAACCCACAGTACGCGTTGGTAACTTACATACGTAAGGGGCGACGCAACCGGTACAAGCATACCCCAGACGTGCATACGGCGTGATGACAGTTGGGTTGACCACGTCAGAATGACTGGCCAATTATCGTCAATTAAATTAGCCTTTCAACTTTCCCCCCAATCTTCCTTCCTCTTCTTCACCTCCTCCTTGCAAGTGTATGTGTGTGCGTATATGTGTGCCTTTGCTCGGCTCCCGCTGCCTCTATTATTATCCTTATGCAAGGCCCCGATTCCAGTCTGTACATTATAAGTTCCTCCAAAGTAAAAGGTGTGTGGGTATATATATATTCTGAATAACTAATTTAAGCCCATCATCCTCCGAGTGGGAACTGCTGCTGCCTCGCCTTCATTAGCACGCTGGATAATGTTTGCTTGCGTAATGGATTTGCAGTGTATGTGTATATTATTTCACTGCGCTTACAACTGGAATTTAATGGGACATAAATCCTCGGAATGGCACTAACTCCTACCCCCGTCCTCTCAGCATCACAACGACGGTCCACCATGAGGTCATGCATAGAAACTCGGCTGGAGTGGAGTGAGACACGTATAGTATTATGCGAGGGGAAGATGGGAAACCGGCGTGAACGAGATAAGAGCTCAATGGGGGTATTAAGAAGAACAAGCCCCCTCCTTCATGTAGCAACTTGTTCACATGCATTCGTATAGTAATATATAGTTTTTCCACGCATATGATCACCACCCCAGCCGGGCGGAGCGAGCAATCTTCAACGTAATACATAGTTTTGAATCATGGTCATATAGCTAGTCAGCTCCTTCCCGCAACCCGATTACACCATAGTTTTTCTTATCCCCATTCAAAAACACTTTTACATGAATGACTCGCTGATCTTTGGTCAGTGATGATCAGGAGACCTGTGAGGATTTAAAAATGTGCTAATGTTCTCGGAAATACATGCACATACACACATACCACATCCTACGTAAGAGGCTTTCCATATACAGAGTATCTTGGTCGTACCCTAAATCACTCTGTAGGGTCAAATGGCATAGCACGGGGATACAAGGTGGTCCCGATAAAGCCGGCCCTCATAAGTCATTAGTGTCAAGCCGTTAACGCGGTCGAGTCAGCCGTCCACTCGAAAAGTATGGAAAGAGAAGATTACAGATATGACGCTTACTCCCTCTCGGCTTCTATACTACTAGTGTCCTCACTCTTAAAATCCAATAATCTTTCCATCATTCCAGCCCTATCATCAGCTATATGCGTATGTAGGTATTCTCAGCTCATGTGATTCTGGGCTCAGCGTATCATACGGTGTAGCAAATATATGTGGTTTCTATCACAATTTTTCAAATAACCAATGAGAGATTAAAGGTCCGGGAAATTGTTGACAGAACTCAATCTGACCTTTGACACGGATCATCTCATTTCGGTCTTTGACAAGTTGGCAAAATATCTATCACTCATCATGCTTGTCACAAGGGTCTATGCACAGTGCATGACGGCAGTTAGTGTGACGCAGTATGGTAGAAGCCAAAGAAAATTTGGCGGGGAAACAGAGTCTGCTAGCTCAATTGAATCTCTGGAATATTCTCAACTTTGCCATGGCCGTATCACACTCAACAGGGTTCGGTCAAGCGGATACGAAAAAAAATTTTGCAGCATCAGTTCGAGCCGGTTGAGAGACAGCGAGATGGCGATGAGGATGAGGAAGCTTTTCTTTACGCTCCTGGTACTCTCGGAGTACGAATGTGGAACTGATAACTCTTGTTCCGCACCATCACCATAATTATGGGAATCAAATGAGCCTTCATGGGGAGTGATATTATATGGGATGGGAAATTATAGGGATGAGCCCATGCATGCAGTCATGGCCATTCTGGTAGCTGCAAAACAACTCGCGATGAACCACACACTACCGCTGAATTGTTACCCAGACGACGACAGATGAAAACGATTTGTTTGTACCCTTCACCAGGGCCATCCCAATCAATCCCAACGTGGTTAACGCCATACTCTACTGTGCATATATACTAGATGTATGCGGACCTCAAGGTGGCACATTTTCAGCTGCACCCGCACGCCTTATCGGCTCTCTGTAGCTTTTACTACTCACAGACAGACAGACACCAGACAGAAGCAGATGTTCAGAAGCCCTTCTTTAAAGTGACACGCCCCTTTTGGAAAACTGAATTATTAGCATGACACTTGTTACCTGCATGAAGCCGGTATTAGTATCGGCATGGAGGCCGTGAGGGAATTAAAGCGTACTTGTGTGGTCAGTTCCGTCGTCTCCCCAGCATGTTCTTTCGAGCACTTACTTTGGCTCCGCCAATAACCGTGTGTGAATTTTAGGAGCTGCATTAAAGGAGCCGTTGAGCATAGTCTCACATTCGGCAACCAACACTAGTTAATGGAATCTGTATCCTGCTCAACAACGTGCTGCATGACAGCTCAAGCCGTTTTGACAGGGCTATTAAACGCACTCCAATATCCCCCATAACAAATGGCAAATCGAACTCGTCAGAGTTTCTCGACCCTTTAATGGGCCTCGGAACCATTTACAGACACCCATTTGAGCAATTATACCAGTCTCTCACGATTCGCCCCGCTCACGCCGCTGCCGCCGGCCCCGGCGCCCATCGTCAGCTATAAGTCATTTAGCATATGAGCATCAGCTTCTCCCCCTACTGCAACACTAGAGGGAACTTAACTAACGACTGGTCATTTCTATCCCCATCGTAATGGTCATCATGTCGAACGCAGAGACCCCGTGTGGATGACTTTCACTTGATATGAGCATGCAAAACTCGTGCTCAAATTTGTGTATAACCAAGTATTCACATGTATTGACTGACTGACTGACTGTGAGTGGAACACGAGAGCAGAGTTCACAGGCAGCGACAGCGGTGGCGGCTATGGCGGCTTCTCAAGAGCACATCGATGGGAGCGCACAGCAAGTCGGTGGATTCCATGCCGTATACATGTATGTAAATACTGCATGACAATATTAGCATCCTTTCTAATAAACGACAAAGCCAGCCCCGTTGTCACTACGGATACCAACGAGGACAAGACTATATGCGTGTGCTCCTGTCAAAGGGAATTTAATAACCATCTCAAGTATGTATACTCCCTCCCCCCAAGCACCATTGTGCAGAGTGATTATGTGCGGAGGACGTGAGAGACAAAGTGTGACTGACTGTGAGGGAGGGGGAGGAAATGGTGAACATGTTAATTAGGGCTGGGATAGGACCCGTACTACAGCACCGGGTTAATTTAAAGCCATAAAACCTTGCTCAAGATAAGTGGGCTTAATTACAATAACATTTCCTTTGTCTAGCATGGAGATGGTAAGGTTGAAAAAAATTAGAGTGCCATACTATACCGTGCTTACTGCTGCCGCGAGCAATATGCGACCATAATATGGACAATGATGATGATGATGATGACGATGCTATTGCTGCTCCTACGCCCATATAAACCAGTGATGACGATCATGATCGTCATCATCATCACGATCTCAAGATAATTAGCAGAGCAAATTCAACTTTCCATCAGTATTCAACTTTAATCTTGTTATTATATTGTTCCACTTTGAAATGGAAAAGGAAATCTTATTAGACCCACGGGGAATATAGCCGTAGCACATGAACATATACGGTAGCACACAGGCACAGCCAATGTGTGTAAGTGCCTAATTTTTTTTATTAGTACGACCGTACAGAAACAACTACCTGAGTCACTTCTCATTGATTGCGGACGCCGCCGACGGGTCTGCATTAACTCCTATTTTCAAGACGACTCTCCTCCGCACTCCTACCAATTCCAAATCCTTTTCCCTCGCTAATTTCTCACTTGGTTTTTGCATGACGGGAGGTCCGGTTGTGAGTGATTATACTGCAAGGAACTCCTACTATGCAGCAGTACACCTTCTACAGGGTTACCATGAGCAATGGTATATTATTGAGTTCGTGCGCTTCATTTCACATTGACTTCAATTACCAAAGGGGAATGGGGTGCACGAATTGGTGGTGTGTGTGTGGAATCTATCAGTACGAATTAGCACACATATACATAGGGTAACATGTTAAATAGTTGGGTCGAAGCTGCCCTTATTTGTGTGCTTCTGTTGTTAACGATGGGGATTGTGATGATGATGATGATGGTAAGGAGTTGAAGTCATCACGTAATTGCTGACCAGATCTCCACTGTAGTAATGGCGGCTAATAATAATTATAGTAATGTCCAAATATATTTGGACTTGGAGGAGACGTCAACAACGACGACACTTGAGAGCGGAATCGTGCTCATTTCACCGTAAACGGCGCGTCATGGCTACCCCTGAGACAACATATACATATTATATATATATATACATTATATACGGTGCAGTACATATTTGTATATATATTACACGTAAGTGCATTGGAGATTGCTGCCGCTAGTACGTACATTTGCGTATATGCCAACTCCTTGGCCACCACATGGCAGCTGGTGGTTTGAGTACACAGGCCAACACTCCCATTATAAACAGATAGCCTCTGAAAATTTATGACTTACTGAGTAAACACTTGAAAGTCAGAGTGTTTAATTTGGAGAAGGAAAACAAAATATCGGTTTTTTATCACTCACTGAAGTCGTGTTATACTCGGTTATTATTAGTCTCTGTCACACATATGTGCATATGTATTCACCGTGGACACCATAGCCATTATTTTCTTCTCTGGAGTACAGAAAAGTAATAGTTTTTGAGCCGCACACCAATAGGCAAATGCAAGAGTTCTGGCCCGACCTCCATGATTTAATCTTGAGGGGCTCAGCTAGGAAGTTTTATATCTCACGTATATAAAGTAAAGAGGAACATGCAATTTCGTTTAGCAGATGTGAAATCTATGCAAATGCGCCATCCACACTAAATTTACACATCCTCCTTATCTCCTCGGACGTGGGTATGCAGTATATATGCTTGTGTGCCGCTGTAATAAAGTATTTGAGCCTGTCCGTTGTTGAAAATCCGCTCTAACCAACCATCATGGTTCAGTTTAACTTACTCGTTAGCGTGTCCAAACACACATGACACGACTGGTTCTGACAACAACCCCGCAGTATACACTACCACACACTACAACACACTCCTGTCACTACACGACAAGTACCCCGACTAGTAGTACACTGCCATTCGCTCGGTGGGCTCCCATTTAAAATGTAAATAGAAAATGATATGGAGGCCGGAGCATTATGCCATGTGTGACAATGAGTATCTGTGCGGATGTGTGGGCATGCGTGCGATTGACGGGGAAACTCGTTGACGCTGTTGTAAACTGTTTGTATGTGTGTGTGTGTGCAGAAGTAATGTATATTACATGCCGATGTGGTCGTAAAGTGCCCAATACACGACGAAACCAGTGAGCTAAAGTAAAGGATGGAAGTCCGGAAACGCAGGAAATACGTATCAAATCACAACTACATGTGACCCCATAGTGTACAATCGGAACCGACTGAGTCTCGTTCCAGTTGGAATGCTATTACTGCTAGGCACTTAACCCGCAATGTTCCCAACTACTCCTGTGTATTCCTGCCCGAGTCAGATCGTGTATGCAGTACAAGTGGGAACGTGGCCCTATAGAGATAAAAAAGGTCAAACAATGGCGTCAGGAGTAGATTCAACACGCATGCACACCCAAATAAACGTTTATATGATGCTCTGACGACGACGACAACATGGACGGAGCTCATCAGTCACGGTTTACGTAAGCGATCAGTAATTAATTTACCATTAAATTTAAAATTGCTGACAAGAGAGCCATAAATGTTTCTCCATGACTGCATGGTGGCTTGTAACACGTTTTGACAATTTTCTCCCTTCCAGCCAGGCTCCTCTGTACAAGGTCCGTGCTACGGTGTGTGAGTTTGAGTGTGCGTGACGGGAGGAGAAGGCGAAGGAAAAAATTATTTTCCATTCAAGTCCAGTTTTTCTGCCGAGCAAGCAGGCTGAGAGCGTGTAAGGAAGTCAAGATATATGTGCAGGCAGAGACACACACATGCATATGCACACTTACACTCGCATTCAAAGTGTAATAGCAGTGCTGATGATGACGGCGATAATAATAATGACAGTGATCGGCGCGGAGGTGGGAAAAAATTCTCTGCGGTTTACATTTGTGACGATATGCATGCATGAGTGCGAGCGTGCATCTATGTGACGACGAAGACGACTACTTGAAAATCTCTGTGTGTCTGCTTGCCTATGTCTCTTGCCGAAAATAATAACATAATTCTATGGAAGATGACAGGGCGTGCGAGAGTGGGGTGTTGCATGGAGGCGCATATTATAGCTCAAATCCGGCAGTAGAGCCATGTTCTCCACCACAGTTTGTCGTCGTCGTAGTCAACCACCCAACCAGTGCAGCCCAATGAGTAAGGGGGAGAGGAAACTCATGAATTTGTACAATTTACTCACATAAATCTGAATAGTTTGCACTGACTAAATGAATTCCCTTATGGTGTGTGTGTGTGTGTGTGCGCGCATGTTACTCCTATTCCACCAGCAAAGGAAACTTTAACTTTGGAAAACAAGAGTAAAGTGTATGTTTGTCCATAGTCTCTAAGGAGTTCTCAATACGGCGATCCCACATGTACCTATATTGCTACCGCTATATACAGCATAGAGGATACACGAGCTGGCCAAGTAAGGTGAAAATGCTTAATATGGCCCAACCCATCTTCTAATGGAAATTTATGCGAGGCTAATTGCGATGCAAAGCATAACAGGGTTCTTGGTGTGGGATGGATTCATGCTTGGATTGTTTGTCCACGTCTAATGCTCCATTCCATGGCTCTCCGTCCCTCCATCTGGATGCCACGGCAAAGTAGTATTATGCTCTCACAGAGTTACAATGCACCACACACTCCCAGCCCTACACATTTACCACTTTGACTTCTGGCTCCTTGGGCTAATATTAATTCGCTACGCTTGAAACATTAAACACTTTGTCTTCTCGCTCACACCATATAGAATGTCATGATATGGGCAGACAGTGCGAGGCTTTAGCAGCTATCTATGTATATGTATAGTAGGTAACATGCCAGACCATTCCACTGCCGCCGCACTACCGCAATATCAGCATCCGCGGTACCACATGATAATATTACCTTACCCTTTTTACTTCTTGAATGTCAAACCGGTTGTAATCATGATGGTAGCCTAATACAGGTATCTAAATTACAGATCCGACCCCCTCCCTCCCTGTACATGCCTCTCTCGCTACCCATCCCTATATCGAATTGATGTGATACGTGCCACGACGAGAGCTCCTCAGCTACCGCTTATAACCTTTACTGGTTACATGCACTCACGTACGTCGTAGTACCGCCATCATCTCCGCTCCGCTGATTCCACTCTCTCTCTCTCCATCTCTTTATATATGTGTGTGTAAGTTAATCTGCTGACACAAGCCGTCGGAGTGAGTCTTGTCGTCTCACTCCTCCAAGTTTATCTACAGAAAACTACGGCGTCGGCATTATGGAACATAAGGAGCAAGTCTTCCCTTTGTACGCAACCATAGATACATCTAACAGCGTGAGAATTTCGGGGAAACAACAAGTCAAATTTGATATAAGGATGAGACAAGCTTGTCACAACGGACAACATTGAGCGGTACACAAGAGCGAATTGACTTTTTCATTCTCTCTCTCTCTCCATTTATTCATATGACTTGTACAGACGCTATCCCATCAAGCCTCGTTACAAATCATATCATGCTTCACGGTCATATGTGTGTATGTGCGTAAGATTCTCATCTTCAAAAGGGCAATCCCTTAGTAATGTACAGCCTACAGGCTCACAGAGAGTGGTAGTGAGTGAGCACACGGCAGCACATCACTCAGAAAAAATTACAGGTGAAGCTCTGCAAAAGGTGGTGGTCGTGGTGGTAGTGTTTACGTGTATGTGTGAGGAAAACTTTGTGGATTTTTATAACATTAAATCCATCCATGTTCACAGCTACTCAAGTTAAAGTGGTACAAGCCCATTGGAGTTGAAGACAGTTGAGCATTAACTACATTGCACAGGCAGGGGCACATGCACACTACACACACTCACAGGGGCACATGAAGAGGAGTTTACAAGTGAGAAAGTGAGGAAACATCTTGTTGAACCACACTTTACAATTTATACAGTGGAACCAGCAGGCGGGGTCTGCGTATGTGTGTACGTTGGTTACTTGGCTGGATTTTATATGGGGCTGCGGTGAGAATGTATATGGAGCTGTACTGGGGCCATCGCATAGACGACGACGAGTGCCAAGTTGGAACCGAGGAAAACGACATTTTCATCCCGTGTTTCCCAGCTTGTAGTAGATTTCCACTTTGGCAGTCGAACCACAGCGGTAGTGGTAGGGTGTGAGAATAATGGTAGTAGTTGTAGTAGCATTCATAATGGAAGTAACACAACTTGTACCCTAGTGACTTCATATAAAAGAGTCACTATGCCGAGTCCAGGTATTATTACTATGTGCGTATGATTGTACGTGCGAGGCGGGAGATGCTCGAGGCTGCTATTATGGATAAGTCGATGAGACATGGGCGCTGCCATTTAGGTTACAAGCAAGCCAAAACATCCGAGATCAGTTTGCACATACAAATACTCACCCACATTGAGAATTAGACACACGGGGAAAGGGTGTGAGATGAGGGAGCGTGTTGAACACGAAATGTGCTTTGAATTTACTCGCCCTACATTATCGACCGCCCGTCAGCCAACTTCACAACTCTCACCACCACCACCACCAATCCCATGGTAGCCTGAACCTTTGACTTTTGACTTGTGGTTCCAGCCTCCTAACCACTTCTCCGTAGCACGTAGTCATGGTATATAGATATAATGTGTGCGTGTGTGCATGCGTATGCATGGAAGATAATTAGATGCATTCAATTTGTATAACAGCATGTACTTCGACATGGAAGAGCCACTGCAATGACTGTATATATGCAGAACCAGCTGTGTGAGCCAATAGTAATCGTAGAAGTGTAGTAGTAATGGAAGCAGGGCCAGGAGTAGGAGTAGTAGTAGTAGTGGTAGATGAGCCGTGATGGTACGTGTCCAAAGTGTCTGCGGTTCAACTCATTTGGCCTCAACTCATTGAGTCGGCGGGAGTAGTGGCGGCTGCAGTGGTGGTGGGATGTTGGTGATGTGATCAACGTGAAATGGAAATCCTGATCGCAATGCAAATGAGGCAGGATGTATCCCGTGTGAATAGGCGAGGAGGAGGTGGAGGGCGAGGAGGCGGCGGTGGAGGATTGTCGGAGCCGCACGCCGTGGATTAATAATCCCTCCGTCTCTTAATATATTGGCAACAGATTTCCTCCGTTCTTTTTACTCATCACGTTCACATCCCAGCATGCTCTGTGTGTACTACTGCGACAGCCTCCGCACTACTGCACTCACACTCCAATCCAATCAGGACGGCTAGATGAATTTATCACCGCCGTCGCCGCCTACATCCATTAAACTCTTCCTCCCGAGAACGGTTCCGTTTTTTACGACTTTTCCAACATAAATAACTTTTGCCCTTTGACAAAGGACTTTGTGTCTCCACCAAATATTTGTACAGTCACACACACACGTACGCATTAGATGAGCTCGGGCCATATCACACCCTGTGCATAAATGCCTTCTATTTTCTATGCATCTGGATCCCGCCTTATATTCTTAATGACAGAAAGTCAGAAATTTAAAAATGGCACACACATTCAAAACAAATTTCAACGTTTCTATTGGTTCAAACTAAACACAGGAAACACGGTAAATTTATACTTGGCCAGAGGGAGGGCTGGAATTACCTCCGTGTGTGTGTGCGTGTGTGCCCTCTTGAGAGTCAACCACATAGCCATCGCTAATTTCTTCTTTTTTCCGGCCCGCGCCCGGGAAAGGTTAAAAGAACGCCGCAGTAAAATTGAAAATCGTCTCTTTTTAACGATGGAGCAGAAGTATGGGGTAGGAAGAAGAAAAAACTCCCGCACATCTCCCAGACCCGTCCATCTGGCTCATAATATACACACACACGGAAAATGACGATGACGGGGAAGGCCGTTAAGTTAATGGCAGCTGCAGAGGGAAGCCTCTGCCTGAGTGTGTGCGTCTCTCTGTATGGAGCTAATTTATTGACTTTGGCTCGCTATCCTGGGTGCGATTTAATTTCTCTCGGCCGACTCTCGACCGAGGGAGAGTCAAAAGCCTCATAATTTAGGAATGGAAAGATTTGCATGATGAGACCTAATTGAGGTAAACAGACGAAGGAAAGGTAGGGAAAAAATTAAGAAATAAAATTATGAGCAAGTTTCTCTCTCACACACACGCGTACGCACACACATGCAAATACACGCAGTCGTCCATCTCTGGACTGCGGGCTGGGATACGTTAACTAGTAATCGAATGATACATGTAAAGGTGAGCCAGGTACGTATTAATGTTACATGTACGAATGATGTGTGGACTCGAGCACTGCACTTGACAAGAACTGATTAGATTTACCGCACCTGACTTTCTTCCCGCAGCCTTATTACTTGACAGAGGGGATGTGATAATTATGACGATCAAGTGTTCCCCCTCTCGCCATTTTAGAGTCATGTACACTATATAGTCTCTCAACTGACAGAGGAGAAACAAACAGTGTCAAGTATCAAACTGAGCAGTTTGACTGTTGAACCCTGCACATAACAGAGTAACTTTAACCAATGTACAGTGAGGCATGTACACTATAGTTGGTGCAGGAGGATCATCATCAAAAATTTATGAGGGAAATGGATACCCTCTGTTAACCCTCCTGCCTTCTGCCTGGCAATCATTGTCATCCCCCATGATTTGAATTTGCAAAAAGCGCCATAACATAGAATTAGTGCTAGGCTCGGAGTTACATTGCCCTCGCACTTCCATTGTACCCCATAACATATACATACATGATTCACCCTCATGATGGCCGTCCACGGCGCATACAAAAGTGTTGAAAAAAATCCCTCCGAGCTCAAAGTCAAGATTTATGTGTATCGATTTAATTTTAATTTTCGTATCAGAAGCGAGCATTAAACTTATGATTTATGGCGGCGTAAAAGTGTATACGCAACCAGTACTATGCGTTCTGGGCTACGGGAACGACGCTACTATCTACTGCTGCTACTACCACTACTTAATTCTCGGTCCGCCCGCCCTACCCTCCTCCTCCTCCTCCTCTTTCCCCCATAGATAAAATCCTATAAAACTAGTTTAATGTCCTCATAAAATTTATGATTTGACTCATCCCTAGATTAGCCTCGACTCCTCTTGTTTGTACGCACATTCATCGTCCCCGTCGTCGTCGTCATCATCGTCTCAGCCTCGAAATTATGACTCTTGCGTCTTTACACTGACTTATAGCTCTCGGAAATGGTGAAAAAAATACTGTACAATTATCCCCACCATCGTCGTCATCAACATCATTGCCACGAATATGACCGCACGACGATCATGATCCGGGCCCCCACGGCGAACTCTTTGCTTAGATACGAATGGGCTGGGAGGGAGGGAGGAATGAGTGATAAGAGAAGGAGAAAATGAGACCCTTATAGTATATGAACGATTGGATTGGTAATGGATATACCGCTTGGCAGAATCTTCCTTGTCATTCCAACACATTTTCATCATCAAGTAATTGGATGGTTAATTGACGTGCACAATGGCAACCACTTTCAAATCACCACACTTGGTTTCAATTTAACACGCCTCATTCCCATTTCCAAAGGGGTGTCCGGCCAGCTCGAGGGATAACACTCTAAACCCTCATCATTCTTCTGCTCGTCATCATCATCATCGCCACTAGGGCCACCACCACCACCGCCGCCGCCGCCGCCGCCAAGGCTGACACTCCCCTAACTTGGCCCATCTGAGGAAATACGCAGCCAAAGCTCTACGATTTTGTTTTCACAAATTTTTTCCTGATAAAAAAAATCCTGAGCAAATTGAACTTTGCCTTATTCCCTGCCCTGCTCACATTCTATAATACAAGAACATCCGAGCGAGATAGATAGCCCGCTCACTCATACATGCTTATCATCATCATGTTAACAGCAATTTCCTAAGTGACTGCTCCGCATGTATGTTTGTATGCCTGCGTCCGCGTCCAAGATGAAGGGGGAATCGTGACGGCGATGTTGATGGCAACCGATGGAGTTGATTGTGTACAAAGACAGCAGTCAGCATAAGTAATAGGAAGCATAGTAAGGATGGGCTGGCTGACTGACTGACTTTGAAAGGTAGTAAGAATAAAAAAACATACAAGCGAGCCTTTCAATGTCAACATGAGATTACGTACATACAAACGGGTCGGACTTACAATGGCACACACACACATACACACTTGATCACTGCGCAGAAAATGTTAGGGCTCGAACCACGACATGGAGTGCGTTGGGAAATCAGTGATCAGTTTGCCAATATTAATAATCATCAAGCCAGAAGATTTTTTTATCACCTTCGTAATCACTGGAACTGAGCGTTTGGGAAACCAGGAATCTCCTTCCAGCCTTTCATTCATAATTACCATTATTATTCCTGTTACCATTATTCCATTTCTAACGATTCTATTGAACATGTACTTCTTAATATGCTTGGAATATAGATGCTACGGGAGACTGGCGGGACCGCCTCAGCTGCTAACAATGCACTGGTAGTGATGGTGGTGGTATACACTAGGGCGGATGTCGAAAGTGGATAAAATAAATTTCCACTTACAACTCGAACCCATTGTTGTACACAGAGGCAAGTAGCGCCTAGGGATAATAATGTGTGTGTGTGTGTGTGAGTATATATCATATCATAGACTAACCATCTAGCCAGTCAACTGCATTATCATCACCATCAGCAGACATATATGAAGAAGACACATACAGAGAGCGAGGGAGA
>WJFA01001568.1:0-20514 GCA_009870155.1 Pseudobourletiella spinata | reverse complement strand
GTTGTACTTCTGTTAGTTTTGACTTGCCGTAGTACAAAGGAGCTAAAAATACTTCATTGGTTGTATGAAAAAGGATTTTTACCTCAGTTTGATTTTAAATCGCTCGAACACCTGCAAATCCCAGAAAAAGCAAAGCCACAGAACAGTCTGAAATTTGATCACAACAAAAATACGATAATGTATTGCTCATTTTCTTTGGCTTTCGATTGGTATATAGCACTTGATCATACGTCAAGTGGTTCTTGAGTTTACCCGGAACAAATGAGGGCAAAGCGGGAATGGCTATTGGTGCGAAATTCTGGTTTTTGACCCCATCTAAAGCATGAGAGATGAAAAAATTGATGTTCTAGAGTACAAATGCATGGGGAATCTCGTGGTGCCATTTGTTTTTGCGTGGGAAGGACGGCTTATAAATGCACCCTATAGTTGAACTTTGACCTCTGTTTTTGACCCGAGGTCAAGGTTTTACCGGAATAAAAATAAGCCTATAACCATCTCCAGATAACTGGCTTTTGATTGATGCATGGCACATGATTGTACACCGAGGGGTTCTTGAGTTTACCCATAACATAGGAGAGTGTGACATAGATTTTATTATCAAGATATAAATCTTAGTCCAATTCAGGAAGACGTATCAAAAGCGTTTAAAAGTAACTTAGGCATCCCCTCGTTTTTAAACTAATGCATCATAGACATGGGGCGTAAGTTGTAACTTCAAATCCACACCCCAAACGCAGTAATGTACAGAAACAATTAAGACCTTAATTAAGAGCTACAGCTAGCACAACAGTCTACAATTTTCCAATGTGCCAAATGTTCATGCTGGTTGGGCCCTAAAATTGGGCTAATATTTAACCTAAAAGTCAGTGTTAGAACTCGGGTAAGTTAGCTAACTGGCACAACTTTTGTAACATGACCGAATACCTTATGGCTATGCATTTTAATGTGTGTGCTTGTGTGTATGTATTTGAGTGTGTGTGCTTGTGTGTATGCATTTGAGTGTGTGTGCTTGTATTAAGATTTGAATGTATGTGCTTAAGTGTATGCATTTGAATGTGTATTTGCTTTGAGTTTACATGTTTGTGCATCTGTAGGTATGTATCAATAATTTAGCGTACTTCTGCGCTTATCTGTTGGTGTGTTGCATGTGTGTTTTTTGTACATGTGTTTGTGTTCGTGTGCGCGTGAATGCTTAGATTCGTAATCTGTGTGCTGGCACTTGTGTGAACACAAAGATTTAGGACAGGGAACATTCAAAAATCCGAATTTGAGGAGTAAAAGAACTTGGAGGTTCATACAAGGGGCAAAATCGATGGAAATCCTCGTTAATACGATTGCTGTTCTCCCTGTGTGAGCTTTCTAGCTGCAACTACTGCTGCTTCTGCCACAGCCGCTGTTGTGACTACTCCTGGGTCTGGCATCCGCTCTTTGAAATTCTGAATTGGCTCACTCTGGCTTGGAGACAGCATGCATACGAATAAGCTCGTTAATATTTTCCTCCGAAATGTGTTCTCTCTCTCACTCTCAACTCTATGTCTATGGTTTGTTGCAACTCTGCCAGGCGGTAGCTCTAGGGGTTAGCCACCATTATGTGGGTAACCTACCCCTCATATACTTGATCTACATCCGCCAGCATACCCGCCTACGTCCGTAAAGAACACACGCAGTCTCGTCCTCCTCGTTGTCGGTGAGGACCATAATTGCAGTGGCCCTCCTCCGCCTTGATATATGCACACTTCACTCTATGCTATCTCACTCCCTACATACTCGCATCCTACTATTTCAATAGAAATTATAATAATAATACTTTTCCTTGCTGGAGGCCGGTCCACTTTACCGACGACGGATTATATGCAACCAATTTTCCACTCGCTGCCTCAATATGACCAGAGGTGAAACGACTGCAGCGCAGCAGAGACGAACTAATTAGAGACGACGACCCAACTAATGCCATTCAGGAACTTGAGCATTAGTCCGGTTCGTGGTCACTGAGTCTAACGTCACAAACAGGACCTCAGCCAACGGGTTTTCAAGTGTCCCAAGGGTCAGTAATCACTAGCCTACACTTCGCTGACTCTCAGTTCTTGGTCCAGAAATTTTAGTAAAATCAAAGGAACTCCAGCTATCCGTTCTTCCGCTCAGCACACAGGATGAACTAAACCAATATTACAACCCTCGGAAAATATCCTCGTACAGCTGTACATTGTTGAAAAATCAGACTTGACACGAGTTCAATCGGAAGAACGGGGTGAACAGAGTGGAAATCAATATTTAATTTCAAACTGTCGGTTCAAAGGGAATGCATGATGACAAGATGGCTAGGAAAAGAAGGCAGGCTTATTTGTTCGTTTAGTTAGCGTTCTACACTAACTATACCGGGAGCCCATGCAAATTCCGGCGAAGCTCCTTATATGACGTTCCCTCAGCATCAGCAGTCCATAAATTTAAGAGACAGAGCCAGGGTGATAAATCTTGGCCACTTGTACACATTTCCAATGTAGTCTGGCTCAAAGTACCTTCTCACTGTAGGAAAAATATCTTTTACGCACCACAACTCGAAGCACCACCACACTGAAGACGTACTCGGAGCCATCGCGGGAGGGTTCTGGTCAAATCGAGGTCGCTCGCCCAGGGTTTGGTCTAAAAATCTTGATGATGACTATCCTAATAGCGATTATAAATCACTAGTCAAAACCCTCCACCATTACTACCAGTCCTGGTCCCTCAGCCCACACAGAGAAGCCAACGCACTTCTAGGCCAGCAGCACACTATAGGAAAACCTCATCGCCAAATTTTTCCTCTGCCCCAGTTATCCTCCCTTCCGGATATATAGGAAAGGCATCCTTCTGTATTAATGGCAGGTCGGGGATGGATAAGTGCCCCTGAGATTTATTGAACCATGGACGGGATGATCCTCTACGTTGTTGGGGGATGTTGGAAGCAGACGGTGCCCCCCCACCATTTCCAATAGAAGCGATCCACAAAAATTACATCCACTCTAAGGTTGAGAACGCTCCTAGAAAAATGGGAAGAAGCGTCTTTACTAAAATGCAGGGGCCTTTAATTGCGCACATCATACAAGCCTACCTGAATAACTGGGAGCTTTCCGAGATAGGAAAGTGGAGAAGGTTTCTGAGCGAGAGAAATTATCGGTTCGGAAATGAAAGCGAATCTGAGCTAATGGAGTGGTTCGGAGCGAGGTTCAAACATAATACATTTTTATTGGATTCCAACACACACGCATACACATATATAAAAATGTATGTATGTACGAACACCCACATGTTAACTAAGTATAGCACCAGCAGAACTATTCACAGGAGTACCAAGGTTTTTCAAGTTTCCCTCATCCTGTGGCCATTGAGAATGCATGGTCATGCGAGAAATTGATCCTCACCGACGTTCAATCAAGTTCATTTTTTCCTTGGCCCCGACCCTTAAACTCTATAGCCGCCCATTCAAGTAATTTATCTTAGTCATATCCAAACGGACTGAACATATAGCCTTAGAATGGTCAGGAGCGAGGATTCACTATACATTGTAGCCATGGAGGTCTGGCGCCCGTCTAAAATTCATAACTTACTTTCAGCCACCTCTCCCCAATCTTCCTAGTTTTAGCCTCGTACAGCATGTGGAGCTCTAAAGCATGCTGATGATCATGACTATACTGCTTTCTCGATACCGATGAAATGGGGAACATGTGTTCACAATGGAAATCCACCATTCGGGTCGCCTAATTTATCCCGAATGAGGGTAGGCGGCATCGGAACATCCCTGCCAACGGATTTCTAACGGCCCCATGGAAATCCAAATTCAGCGCTTGGAAAACAAAAGTAGAAAACAGGCTATGAAGATACTCCACTATCAGGCCAGCCTGATAATGGCCCCCCTGGCTTTTAGTTTTTTCAGCGAAATCACATAATTTTCCATATGAATACATTTCATGTCCGAATCCTAGTCCCTCTCTGGAAATGACGTTCGTGTAGTCGCGGCCGACAGACTCAATGGAATTACTAAATCAGACGAGTGTTGGCCAAAGACTTGGGTGGGCAACATACACTGTCAGCATTAGGATCCTCCTTTATAGAACGCTTTGCTATTCATTCTGCTCAACGATTCAAAAGGGTCCACTCCACCCATAAACTTTCCAACACATGACCTCTCAGTACGGAGTGTGGATACTGATATTGGAATATTTTATGGCAACGACCACCTGCCAACTGGAAATACTGAAATATTGGGTTTAGTCCTACTTCCCTCAACCTCCCCGTCCAACGACATTATCAAACTCACATCATTTCCCTTACTCACTGGGGTAATCCCATGGGAGACCTGGTCAACAATGTACACAAGCAAGGGTTTTCTTAACCATGTGTATTCAACGTTTTATACACGTAGGTCAAACAGGATGAAATGCAGTCCTTTTCCTTTTTATATGGCTTCACTATGATTTGTGTATTTGAGCGCTTACACTTGATTACTCAGTTATATGGATACGTCACTAGAGCACGTCCTGGCTGGAACGGGCGGAAGTACCCTGGGAGTGAGGGAGCATGTTTGTTCACGTTTTAGCGAAATCAGTTTTGTAAAATTCCATTGAGGAGTGGGGATTACACTGACTGAATGCAATAATCGGCACAGAAGGAGGGCGGGCAGTTGGGAAACTGAAAGTTTCGCAAAGTAATGACTTTACGTACTTCCTCATCATCAAGATTCGTTAGCATAGCAGAGCATATACATTCTCCTCTAGCCATAAACCTCCACATGTAACAAAAATCTTCCTTCGAAAAATCTACCTTCAGCTCAGCATCTTCAGCCTTATACTAACTATCGGAGGAAAAATTAGAATTACAAAGTCTTCGCGTAACCTAACTAGATATTGGAAATGAATCAACTCTTCCGCTATAAATTTTCACCAGCAGAACATGTAAGTGGCGACGGATCAATAATCCTACTGTCCCCAACTCATTCTCTGGGTTGATTAGTAAATTTTTAACCACATTCTACTCATTCACGCACATTTCCACGCAGGCCTAGTTCTCAAAAGGCTTACCCACTGTAAAAATTAAATGGATGTGTGTAGTAAAATAGTAACGAGCTCAACTAACCGCAAAAATCCCCAACTCAGAAGATGTGGAGGAGGGATTAACTTATAAAGGAGAGAAAATGGGAAATCAATGAGCAACTCAAAGCCTCTCCCTGGTAGAATTTTAGAGGATACTGGAATGACAGGAAAAATAATGGAAATAACTTTGTCTGAGTCAGAGGGCTGACTGTGGGGGCATATTGAGTATTACATATGGATGAGCTAGGTCGGACCCAGACATCTTCCGGTTTCACCATTCTCACATATAAGGGTAACCCCCATAACCAGTGAATACTCAGTATGTGGGATTTTATAGCCAACTTGTTAATTGTACATTCCAGGGGGAGGGGGAATTCCTCCACTCCGGCAATGGCCACATCCCGGCATCAGCGTCAATGGTCGAGGGGGAGTGGAGGAAACATTTACAATTTCTGCACGAATGGTCTCGACTCTGTTCAATAAAATCTGGTTAATACTGACCCGTTGTTGCTCACATAAAAAGGTAAATGAAATCGCTCCCTGCCCTCATGCCTTGGAGAAATTTTACGACTGAGTGGAATAGTGTGTGTATGTGAATACGTTTTCTTTGGTGGATCTGTACTTCTTTTACCCATACGTCCTCTGGCCCAATTTTCGCCCGTTCCTTCACAGTGTGAGAACCTCTATATGAGATTTCACGTTTTTTGCTCACTAGTACGTCCACTAGACTCTTGCCTGCGTTTCCCTCTCGAGTGAAAGCGGTCTCACGCAGGGGCGATGTCGTCTATGTTTGCGTATCACATCCGGACGCCTGCAGTATGCGTGGTTGTATATGTGCGTGCCTCTGTTTCGTTTCATTGGTACGCTGTACGTTGCCGAGTGTTTTCTAATCTCATACACCCGCTGGTAATTCACCACTACTCTGGATCTCAGCGGAAGACTCAGTGAGCCAATAGCGACTACTCCGAGGCTGAGCCTGATGTCCCTAATGCTTACACACACACACATACACACACTGGCACTATCTTTACATACACAAACCATCACCACCAGTTCTCACACATACACGCATTCTCATTTGAAAACCGCACGGTCTTCACTCCTGCAAACCATTGAACAAAGCTCAACCTCAGCTATAGCATTTTCGCCCCAACGTTTCCCTCAACCACCACCAGTGCTTCTGCAACAACATATGTTCAGTGTATGCATCGATTTTTCACGGCCAAATTCCTTCCATTAGAACTTCTATGTCTGCGGCGACCACATTGCTTGACTACTTGTCTCACAGTGGAACTCGCACCACTCCTTGCTACTCCAACAATGTCTGTTTTCATTTGTTGTTGGCTTATTTTGGAATTGAAAAATTTGTGGCGGCAGAAGGGCAAGGAGTGCATGTTAAAACTCAATTCGGATTCACCTAAATCCGCTCTGACACGGAGGGATAAGGTTTCGAGGGGTATAAGGTTCTCCGAGTCCCTGCCGGAGAGAATAGAAACACAAGGACTAAGAATTCCAATCGTTCGCCATTCTCGCAACGGCCGTTGACGCTGAACATATTCCACAGTAGATGCTTATGAGCTGCGTAATTGCCATTACTCAAGGACACCCAGAGAAGATCCAGAAAGACAGAGTGAAAGTATTGTGATAAAATAAAGAGGATTCCCTGGGTTTGAAGTACGAAACAAATTTACATTCCATTGGACACGACTTGATGATGCAAATGCAAAAAACAAACCAGGTACCTCCACGGTCAAGAGTGGCGCATCATATTTTGTGTGAAACTGGAATCTGGAGTCAGAGGAGGATGGAAAAAGCCAGTGTGCTGATGTGGAGTTATGACAAGTCGTTGCAAAAGTATAGCGTGGTTATAGCACCATGTAGTTTCATTTGAGATTGTGTGTTTGCCAATAGATCGCGGAGGGCCCTGCGTGGCTTCTGCCTATTGTGTGGTAAACATTATATGAAGTCTACTGGTATAACTGCTGTAGCCTTGGCCAAAATATTGTTCAAGTTCTTTTTAAGCATATGGAATGGGGAGAGACAAACCACTCGTTTGTATCTCCTCCACTGACTCGTCGTCAGCGTTATTTGGATTAAACAGGATAGTTTGTGTATACGACAGAGCTCTGCTCCAGGCCATCCCTTGCTCCCATTCCCTCATTCTCCTTTCCTTCATCCCGGGATCCCTTCTTGATCCTGGAAATTGCCTCACTTGCTCCCAGCTAAGTTCTCCTCCATTGTAGAAAAATGTACTCGGTGGAAAACTACTCGAGTACTTTTTACAAGAGAGCGCACGAAGAGATGTGCGTACGTTTTTGGATCGCTGGACCCTTTAACATGGAGAATCTCCACTGGATTTTGGTACTGCGATCATTTTACTTTTTCCCTCAATCTCTCCCCTCTATGAGCGCTGTTCAAAGCCTCACACTTGAAGCGATATAGGTTAAAGGGCTGTACAGCAAGTGTATTTGGCGCTGGCGCAGAACCCACAGTAGGGCTTACGCCTGGAAATCCTTTAGCAACGATCGTATGTCTTACCTTAAACGGTGAAAATCGAGTCAAAGACCGTTGAGATGAAACTGGGCTACGCTATCACTGGATTATAATTGACTTACCTGCAAAATAGGGAAAAAACATTGATTAGCATTTTTTTTCACCCACTGATCTTTAGTATGGAGATAAAAATGTGAAATGTTTAGAGTCAAACATGAGAGGTTGTGCTGAGTATGAATATTAATAATACCTCCTGACCATTGAATTTCATGGGTAAATACAATGCTGAACATTAGGTACGAGATTTTATGGGTAAGACGGCGGAATGTGTTAGTTTTATGGGAATTTAATGGGACCATTGTATGCAAAAGCAATCTGTTCGGATCCATCGGATTGACTAATTCAATTAAGTTCCTACCCTTCAGATGTGGACCAGTTGGAGTGGGGTAGAAATTTATTTCACCAATGTAATCTAAATCCTTGAGGAGGGCTGAACAAACTCGTGAGGACAAAGTGAATCCTGGAAGTAATGTGAGTGGTGGAGCATTGGAAATTGACCTGATTACAACCTTATAAAATCTCCGCACTACTGACGGGGGTGATGGAGGTCTGACTGTGTAAGAAGGAAGAGAGCATATACATAAAGCTGAGCGAGTCAGTTCCCCTTCCTCTGTAAAGCCCTTTCAGAGGTGAGGCATGCACCATCAATCTGTCACAAAGATGATGAGTTTGCTGGGGAGGGGGGGGGAGTGGGATCTTTACTAATCCCATTTTTTATTGATCCAACCAACCCTTTCTACAAATAATGGTCTTCTTCCCGCTCCTTTCTTTGTCCGCCTGCACTGCCCTCTTCCCGTGTATCTCTCCTCCGGAAGGAGCAAACCCCGCATCACGATGTCTTTTGTCTTTATGAACTACTAATAATATACGCACACTCCATGCTGCTTCCAACTTCCAGAGCTCCACGCTCCACCTCATCATATACAACACAGGCTTAAGTAACGTGCCCTGGATGTCAATGACATTAGCGGATTTCCCAAACAGAAATTCGTAACGTGATGCCCATCCGGAGCACAAATGTATTCCCATCTGTAAGTGGGTACTACTTGAGTCGACGCATCCACATTTCCTTTCAATCTCACGTTCAATAGTAGTAGTACGAGTGACGGCGATTCCCCCTCAATCCCGTTGCACTGCATTTAGCCCAGGGAAAAACCTTCAGGTTGGGACTACGGTAGGATCAGACTAGCAATTAAGCTAAGTTTAGGAAAAATCCGCTCAATTCTCAAAATTTTTACAAATGTAACTCCACTCAGTCCCCGATTACTCGATACTCGAGTTACGAGATACTCTATCATCATTAGCTCATTCCCAATCCCATTAACCTGGAAGAGACAAGAAAATTGAAATGAGAATGAATGAAATTGGAAATTAAAATTTTCCGGAAAAATTAGATATGTTTACATCTCAACAATATCGTCTTCCAACTGCTGGTATAACCATAGACCAAAATGTAATTTGTTCATGTCATACAATAAACAATAAACATGGGCTATTAGTAGCACGGCCATAACCCATAACCATGCGGTTGAAGATCTATGGGTATGGTTGGAAGGAGATTTTCTGAGGGTTGCACTGCCGTCATTTAATTCAAGATTGGGTGTGACTTACTGGGTAAGTCAAAGACCGGTCGTAGTATGAAAGAGGTAAGACATATGTAGTTCGCAGGCGTAGCTGGACAGGATAGAATACATTCGTTCAAAGTAACTAAAGCGTATAAAACGAATAAAACACCTAGACGGTATCTGCAGTACTAAGGATCTTGTCGTCTATAGGTGGTCAAAATGCAAAGAAAACGTATTATGACATCCTCAAAAAAATTGTGGGATGGCAAAATGGGGTGGTTCTTACCTCTTCGATACTACAGGACGACCGTAAGGTTGACGCTCGGACTTCGACTTAGTGAGTCTCGTCCAATTTTGAATTTACTTCATTTCCCCCCATTTTCCATCATTCACATTCCCTCACATGTTGAGCGAGAATATCATTGACGCGAGTTAGTAGTTTAGTTGTATACCCTGGGTAAGGTAAACAACTAAACTACCCTTTGGTAGCGTACAGACTCGACTAAGGGTCCGAACAGATCAGATAATTCAGTTATCTGATCTGAATCCGATCTTATGTGGATAATTACAGATAAAAAAATGGCCAATCCGAATCTTATATGATTTGTCCAGATCAGGTAATCTCAAAATATGATCTGGTAGAATCTGCGGATTTAAAGATAAAAGATTCCGCAGACATCCGCGGATATCTGGCAGATAATGGCCTATCTTATTTGATCTGGTCCAGATTCAAAAATCGATTATCTGATTTGATCTGATACTGTTCAGATCAGATTTGCGCTGTATGTGATCTGATCTGAATCCATCTGATCTGCAGATTATCTGATTAATTCTGATCTGTTCGGACGCTGAGACTCGACATATGAGCTACGTACATCAATTGGCTAGTTGTAGAATTTAACAAATACATTCGAACCCGTTGACCAACCGTCCATTGAATACATATAATCAATACTTCTGTTATTTGATTAGCTGTTTTCAAGGTAGACACACGTCGTAAGGTGCATATCCTCTAACCAAGTTCTTGAAGCTGGCGTAGATACAGGTTTGATTGGTTTAGCAAGCTTGTAAAAATAGAATTACACGATCTAACTGGAATAGTACGATCTAGATACTCCCATATTGCATAAACTCGGTGTAGTTTTCACGCTCTTTACACCAACCGCAGATCTCTTGACACGTTCTGAGAAGCTCTACAATGACCTCCCCCTGGTCTATCTATATAACTGGACGCAGCCATATTATCAACCCTCAATAGGATGACAAAAGTCTACCAGGGAGCCACCTTTAAAGTACATTAATTATCACCATTAGTTCTAGTAAACTGATGTCAAGTTTACGTTCCAAAAAAGTCCAATGATCAATAAATAAATTGTCAGTACAATTTGCGCATCATCCAGTTCTGAATGCATCAGTGTGTATAACGAAATCGAATAGGTCCAGAGGAATCATTTAAAAAGGTAAGTGGATTTCTAAAAGTCAATTTTTGTCTGACGAGGATTACACAAGGGATGGTTACGCGATATGAGAATACCAAACGTACCATCATTTTCAGCACTCCCTAAAACATAGGAAAATATATAACATTCTTGCGCCTCCAAAGCCTCGCAGTTCGAAAGCGTGGCTGCTGATGCTCTCCTATTATTTGCATCGGTTTAGCACATAGATTTTTTCTCAGGAAAAACCGGTGTAGAAAATCTAAGAAAACGTTTTTTTTCTTCCACCGTTTTCGTTTCAAAATGTACCGCACAGCGGATAGGTGAATGATTTATCCACTGGAGCATTGGCACTAGACTATCTAAAGACGACTATAACTACTGAAGATATCGGGAGGCTTCGACCAATTCTTTTGTTTGCTTTTCTTACTTTGAATGAATGCACCCTATCCCATCCACCCACGCCGGACTCGTGTTGCCGCAGATCTAGATCAGTGATCGAGATCTGATCTGGAAACCAGATCTAGATCAGGCCATTTTTGCTGTTCTGAAAAAGCAGATCATATCAGATCTAGAACCAGATCATGAATCCGACGATCCGGTTTGTTTCGACCACTAATATGAATTTCAAAGCTTTGTGTTAATTTTGTTCCATTGAAAGCTGCACCCACAGCTTTCAATGTGTTTGCTTCAAAACAGCAGTTGTCCGCTCGGGGCCATGAAAAAAGTCCAGCATGATCTTGATCATTGATCTAGATATGGAAAACCAGATCAGATCTAGATCAGATCACAGATTAGCCAAAACAGCTGATCTGCGACAACACTACGCCGGACTACATTTGAATTACCTCGTAGAATACGGGGGGCAGTGAGATAAAAGTAGCCCCCCGCACACCCATCCTACAACGATTTATAGTAGCCCCAACCTTCACATGCTCAGGCTGGCCTACTTTCCCCATAAAAATGGCTATAGATCAGGCTAATTTTTCAAATCACTAGTTCATAAGCATTTTGGAGGCGTTTATTCCCCATCCCCACCATCGCATCGTGCTTACTTTAGTGTAGTAATGGAAACTACCGTCGTTCCACCGTTATTGCAATACGTAGGGAATTTCAGATTGAAGCGAATGCCACCATTCCTTTTTCAACTATTTTACAGAAAGGGGGAAAGTTATGGTGTAAATGGAGCTGAATGCGAATTCTACTCACACTTTAACCGTGATTTTCTTGAGTAGGACTGCCATGATTCTCCAGATCACCCAGTTTCATCATGAACATGAAATTCAGTGAGGGGAAAAGATTACCAAGACTAGGATGGTTAGTCTTTACTGCGGTTTGAGTCCGAGCCACCAACTGAATTAACGTCCATTTTCCCGCTTCCTTAAACTGCATATTGGTGGAAATAAGAGAGGAAAATGGCTGGGGCACGAAAACAGAAATGTGGTCCGACAATTCCGTATCCGAGTTACTATCACTCTGTGGCTCCATGTTTATATACCAACATATGTATTATAATATAACCCACAGTGATAACGAGGAAGATTGATCACAAATTGTTTCTTCTATATCTATTATGGTTCCTTGGGACTTGATGGGATGGAAATAAATTGGCAACTTGGATGGAAATCATAAAAATTGTATTGTCTCAAACAAAAATTTTCTGTAGAAATATCTCCTTGTCCTTGCTGCAGGGGAAACTGGAGGCTGAATGGAGACAGGCATAGAGCCGAGTTCTTATTCATAGCCACCAGCACGCTTTTCTCTTGAACCACCACTATGAAGTCTCTTAAGAAAATACTTTTTTCTACGTTTCCTCTTTGGACAACATTATAGATCGGGTACTGATAGCAGCAAAAGTCAAAAGTTTAGGAATACCAGTAGAAATTTCCCGAACATAGTGAGCCAGTTTACACGTCGACTCTGACACCAGTGAGAATAGGGGAGGAAAATTGGTATTGTAAGTTGCAAAGTCCGCAGAACTTTCCCATACATAGGTACCCTCATCCGAACTGATGAATGTTCAATATTTAAGATCCAATGCACAATTGAGTGGAGGCTCCATCCAGACAGGAAGATAGCGAGTGTGTAACTTGGGCTGCACAGAGGAACAAGTTCCATTCATGCGGGGTGATGCATGCATAAGACGTTGGAATGCTCTAGCAACTTAAGTGTATGGGCATGTTATAGGAGTGAGAGATCTAGAATTTTCAGCTCCACTTCTGCGGTTTACGTCAGCATATACGCACATATACAGAATCCAACATTAATAACGTATGTTTACCATCTCAGAGAGGTTTGAGCTGTACCCCTATCGTGGTTGTGGGAGTAGTAGTAGTGACCTGATCAAAGAAAACCTCTGCTGGGAGAAATGCATGATTTAGGACTTCAAAGGCAACCCATCCTAAGACTTGCTTTCGTAGGAAGATGCGCGTAGGAGATGGAGGGATGGGGTGGGGTCTTTGTGTAGCTCAACTCTTTCAGCTTAATAAGGGCATATATTATTGGATTAATGTTGAGGAGAGACGTGCCGCAGTGAGGAATAATCCCCACACTTCATCCTTCGTAGTATTTTACTCACAAAATTCCCGAAAAGTAACTTCACTATGCCCCCCCCTTAACAGCCCTGTTGTGATATCTCATGACATGGTTATAGCGTGAGGTAAAGACCCGTTGACACAAAGGTCACTGCCGCATGACAAGAAATTGATAGAAACAGTAAACTGAAATTTTAGTTTACTCCCCAACTCCTCTGCTTTATTGTCGAAGGTGATCATCATGAGCATCAGTTATAAAACGGATGAATTTCGATGCTATTTTGAACCGCAATGCATTGGAAATGAAACCATGGGGAGGCGATACTATTTGTGGACGTTGAAGAGGTCCTGATTTTTGCTGAGAAAATCCCTTTTCCTTTCCAAACTAATGCATTCTAATGAATGATTTTCAAATGACTCCCTCTCCCCCCACTCCTTGTCTACTTTTCCATATATTTTTTAAGGAAGATCCGGGTGTGAGGGTTTGAATTTGAGCGGAGGGGAAATGAGGGGAGGCCAGCATAAAAATTGTCGGCGGTAAAACGAACCGCGTAAACGAGTCCACCGCCTCGCATGCAAATTAGCATTTGCAACTTTCAAATCAACTTAACAGCTCCATCGTTTTCTTATCAGTTCCACTCTGCCTCTGCTTTCCCCAGTCCCACGTTCAGTTTATAAGAACATAGCGTATACTTGGCTCCATGGGTAAGCACCAGTACATAATTCAACTGCATAAGTGCCATGTATACCCTGCACCGTGATCTTGTGGCAAGATAATGTTATGAAAGCACGCGGTAGGCTTAGATTTACAAAATAATGTTCATGGTGGCGCGGTTGAGCTCTACGCCCGTTCGACCTACCAGCTTGGATTTCCCTCCCATCCCAGGTGAAACTTTCTAATCTCTGCAGACTTATGTCCAGTTCAAAATATGGCATGTGGAAGGGACAAACTGACTTGGAAAACTTTGTGCTATTGTATATCGTCGTCGGGTGAGGACAGATTTGCTTCATCAACCGACATGTCTCTGTCACAAGGGCCGAGGTTGTACGTATTTTATACCCAGCGGATTATACTGACAGTAAAAACTCCGACTCAACTCCTTACAACTTAAGGATTTGCTCATGGGATTTTAAGTTGCGTGCTACTCGGTGATCTCATTGGCCTGGCATCGTTGCATCGCTTTAAGCAAAGTTTTTTCAGCAGGACTGATTAACTAGCTTGGCCCTAGTTTTTGTGCAATCAGTAAGGCGTAGTGTTATTTGAAACGGAAAGCACTCTCAACTTTAGTTCAACCTTATCAGCTACTGCCTGGAGACATTGTTGCGTAAGAAGGACAGGCAAGGTATTGCTCAAAAGCAGCGTGTGAAAGTAGGGAACGCAAAATGGCAGGAATACTGGCGAGGCCGGGCAAAATTTCATCGACCAGCTGTGGCCCATTACCATTACATAGACCATATCCTACTACTGCAGATGGAAACGGTTTTGAATACTTTGATTAAAGTGTTTTTCGCATGTGACCATCAGAATAAGTTATCTGTGACCCAGTTCCAGCACTAAATAGCTGCTGCAAATGTGATAAGATCAACATTGCATATATTAACGCAATCCATAAATGCATGCTTTTTTGGTTCTCTGTTGTGCTCTCTCTTGTGTTCGTCAAAACTTGTTGATTTCCAGGATATAGTAGCTGGAGCTACAGAAGTCCAGCTTGCTTAGTAAATCTTACATCCCTGGTGAAATGGGATCATTGAGCACAAAAATTTGAATAAGCGGTAACGCTTCCCCAAGACATCACCGCAATGGGATTTCATTGTGGTCACCTTAGGTCAGTTTTCAGTTAAAAAACAGTGCCGAAATACAATTTAGGAAGTTTGGCCGACCACCAATTTTTAGCTTGAGAATTTTTAGCTTAATTGAATCAACCACTTGAACCTAAAGAGTTAAAATCAAAAGTGTATCTCAAAAGTGAATAGCAACAGGATTTCTCCAATAAAAATTTTACGGATTCACTTCATTGTTTTAAGGGTTGACATTAGAACTTAAAATCATTATTTAGGACTTTCAGTAATCCTAACTACAATATTCCTAACTGCAATATTGTGGTCCACGAATGGAATGAATTCCCTTCAGGCCAACATCCTCTTTTTAGTATTGCACCCAAATTTGTCCTAGCAAAGGGGCGAAGTTCAGCCAAAATTATCTGTGACATACATAACACTCAAGTTCTACATAATTTCTTTGTGGATGAGTCTCATGTGAATCAAATGTGTATCGGAGCGGATGTCCTCCATGCACCGCAACCGTAACATCAATGATCCCCTTCCCATTGAAATTCATCGACAAAAGATAACGCCTCGGCGGTTATTGTTCTTGTTAGAGATAACCACCGCCGGTGGAAGTAGCATTTTCCCCACTGCACTCTTGCTTGATCTGATAAGGATGAAATCTTTCACAGCTGCTGCAAAATGGGCATAAATCTCAAGGGATGAGTGCTGGCTGGCTAGACGCTATAGACGCGTGATGCATCACCCCGCATTCATTCCGAGGACTTTGGCCTTCTCCCGCAGCCAACAGCTCCGTCTCACTCTTACATTGCAACGACAACTGTGCCGACGGCGGCGCAAAAATATTACAGGACACCCTTGCTCGAGTTAATCTTCGACTCCGTCCTCAAAGTACGTACATACGGACCACCGTTTTCTGTTTCTCCCATTTGTATGTATCCACGCACTGGCCTACCGAGACATATACTTGCTCTTAGTACAGAGCAGACACGATCTCGAATGTTAAATTTCGAGATGAAGTGAGTATTTTACACTAGTCGAGCCCCGCAGCCAAAGTAGCAGACGAATGAAAAACCTAAAGGCGGTCACGGGTGACGGTAGAGGCTGAGAAAATGCCATGGTGAAAATATAGCTTTCACACAAAATCCGCTCTTAAGTAGGTCAAATTTGCATTTTCCTCATAGAAAACAACGAAGAGATAGAGGGATGAGCTGAAAAGAGCCCACTACTACATCTCCGTTTCAGTTTTAGTGTGCACTCAACTCTTGCTAAATCTGTGACATAGGCAAAGAAACCCGCGATTAAAACAATGTTATAGGCCCAAATGTCGGTAGGCAAGAGGAATACAAACTGCGATAACCTCAACTGCAATGTAATGCTTATGAAATATATTTACACCTAAGCACATTTATTCAGTGTACAAAAGCCGCCTCCCAACCTCTGCAACACCCCTATCCCAAACAGAAGCTCACGACTGCTCCTTATTCTTATTTCCTTACAAAATATCAAAGGTTTTGCATATAAAAGTGATTATGGCCAAGTCATTTATCTAAAGAAAAATTCATGCTATGCTCCCATGTCAAATATTAAGGGCAGCGACTCACGCATCCAAGGCACACCCATGGTGGGGGAATATGCATCCAGCTAGGATTTATGAGCCACGTCCGTGACTACGATACAAAAATACGACGGCTCCACATCGTACACATCTAGGTAAAAAGCTTGTTGCTCTATTATCTCCATCATTCACTTTAGTAATTTATTCGCCTCGAACTATGACAGCTGTTCCTTAATACATTGCGCCGCACCACCCCCTACCATTTTCAACCCCGTAATAATGCATTGGAATGACCACAGAAGGCCACGAGTCTGCGTAACTGATATCAATACGATCAAACAGTAGAACGAACACACAATAGCCCAAGTGACATACAGCTTCACAGCACACACAATTCGACTTGTATCTTCCAAAAAATATTTTCTATAATAACTTCTCAAACGTATGTATGACGTATGAAACTCTTTCACAAAGGTTTATATCCTGAAGGTTTCGACCTACAAGCATTGTAATTCGCTTCACATTGTCTAAAATTATAAAATCCACTTGAAAGGAAACTAATTCACAAACTGATAAGGTTGACAATAACGTAGAAAGCCGACACGTCAATTTTTGAAAATAAATCAATGTATTGATCTGGTTGAGTCAACATTTTTTGGCATAAAATACCCGAAAAAGTGTTCCAATCAGTTTTGAATCTGGTGTGACAGTAAGGAATTCTTGTAATCCTTGCCATTTGCATGCATGATTTCGAAATTATTAGAAAATACCTAAAACACTACCAGATGAAGTTTATCGTGCGGAGGAGGTATAAGTCCATGATATGATATTTCTTGGGCAAAATATGAAGAGTAAGCCTGTAAGAAGCCACTTTCTGGCCTCCTAACATAGCCTGTGTTTTGCAAGATTAGACTTGAACTCCAAATTATTTTACAGCTAATTTTTCGTAGTGGTTACGGTCCACAATAATTGTTGTACAATTATGTGCGAACGGTAGCATGGATGGGTAGGGGTGTATTCTTTCCCGATAGTGTACAGAGTTTGCTTTAACTGTTTGAATGTTGCAAAAATTGAGTTTCTGTATTTTCCGTAGGGATATGTTCAGGAAAATATCCTTGAATAATATTATTAAAGTTTTGTTGGCACATACCAATACCAAATAGAAATATTCTGCAGATTCACGGTGACCAAATCACTCCACTCCATTTCCACATTCAAACTATGCTGGTAAGTACTAAGATAATAAACTGGCGGAAACCCAGTTTGTGCTGCAAGTTGCAATTTTCCTCAAGGTACTAACTTAACAAGAAATAATGAACCAGTGAATATATACCCATCCACAAACGTCGTTAAAATCGGGAAATAGGTGGCGCCTTAGCCGCGGCTGCCACCTAACGCAGCATTTATAATGACCGGTTGGCGGAAATGTGGGGGTTTTGTTGTGAAAATCTTGATTACGATTTGTAAGTACAGATCCTATCCCTATGATAGCTTTGCAACGGCATGCCGGGAGAATTTATTGCCGCATTTAATTTCCCCGCCAAGGAATGTGTACTATTGAGGAAGTAATCGTTGTATGTTGTACGTCCCAGTCGTCTACAGAAGTGGAAAGTAGGGTACTGATTATTCCGGGCTCGTTCCGCACAGCCGGAATCAACGGTTGCTGGCATTAGTTTTTCTGTTCTCTTTCCATATACTATAGTACACTTCTTCTGGAAGTACCATAAAATTTTACTAGGATACATACTTAATACAAGGACAACCAGGGATCCGTGGGAGGCTTTTAAATGTGTGCACAGACTTTCCAACAGTGCATGCTGGGTATGCTGGAAAAGCCGCTCTCTTCCCCTGTCGCCATGCGTCTTCCTCCCTCCCGCTCTCTACAGTGAAATCTTAAATCCCAACATATATTTTGCATTAGACGATTGACATTTTGGCTCCGTACAGAGGACGACAGCGTAAGTCATTTCATGCACTGAAGAACAAAACCTTGCGTCGAAGACACATTTTGTATGTTCAGTAGGAACAGAGACATTCTCACAAGGCCCTTTCTGCACGTTTAGATCCAGTCGGAATAAGATCGAATCTATCTTTGAGAGCGGATTCAAAATTCTGGATTCTGACAATGTCAGTTCCTTTCCTCTACGTACGCATGAATAGTATATGTCTGCTACGATCTAAATAACGGGACGAGCAGATATTCTCGGACATTTTGGCTCCACATATAAAAACACGCCCCTCCTTCAGCAGTACACATTAAATAAAGTCACGTACTTCTCCCATGTAGGATGACATGTAGCCGTTTATTGTCGCGAAAATGTCCCGGTCGTCCTCCTTAATATATGACCGGAGGTCTACCCTGTATTTATGTGAAATCCAAACCTTTCCCCTCTCCAGTCGCCATTATGTACGCTCGCCGTAACAAGAATCCAGTTCCAAGCCTTCACACATAGGCCGGACCATCCCCCCCGCTTCGTTGGATCACCCTTGTAACGGAATATTCTGGACTCTGTACTACTTACTCAAGTGGCTAAAAACCTCCTTAAGCTTTACTCAGAGTCAATTCTGACTTAACACCCAGCCACACAGTGGCGAAATGGTAATAGTTTTCCCCACAAGGAGATGACAAGGTTCGCAGGTTCGAAAAGTTCGCATTCTTTAATAATCAAGCCCCTCAATCTAATTTCCGGTCTGTTTGCGCTACAGTCTATTTTTGAACGGATGCTCAGAAATTTCTACCCTTCTCCGATCACCCGCTTTGAGGAAAAACTCGCTACAGAAACTGGATTAGGAACTGATATAGATTTTACAAATTCAAGGAACTTTAACGACGGCATATGGTCCCGGTGACTTGAGGGCTTTACCAGCTGCCACCGGACAAAGTGCAGCGACAGTAACTTGATGATAGTGTTATCATGTAGTTCAACTTCCTTCCTCCGGAGCGGTGACGACCGGCATTTCTTTCCTCCGCGAAGAAACTATGCTGTGGTGGAAGTAGGGGGAATGTTCTATTCCCCTCGCGTTTGACTCAGTCATTCTTCACCACTTTCCCTCTGGTACGAACTTCGAACGCATAGATACAGACACACATGTATATGTATATTTATATATACATAAATATGCGAACACTCAGACCCACATATGGCAATATGCTGAGCAAATCCGTACACAGCGTTACACGTGCCTTCCCTATATAATAGAAATCCCGGAGAAAAATGAGAAATCCTATAAGACACACTGCCGTCACCATGGGGGGAGATATTTCAAAAATGAAGGATGCTGACGAGGATGGCGAGGAGAGTATTCTATTCCCATAATGTAAAACAATATATGCGCCTGTCTTCTTTCCACTCCCCAGCCCCATCGCGGCCTCCCCAGACCAAATGGGAGGTGTGGATGGAGATTTACGCCAATCTATACATAAATTCTCCGAGGAGGGAGCGGAAAATATCCGGTTCTCCTGTCATAAAAAATTACAGCATGATGGTAATATACGATTCAGGGTGTAAGATATGATTTCATTTTAGTAAAAAGAGGAGCATAGGAAAATATGGAAGCCCCTCTCTGCCACAGTCGCTCGTATGAAGTTGACCTATACTACACCACCATTCTCCCTGACACTTGCGCTCGTACACACGCACACACATTACAGTTACCATTGACTCTATAAGATTTCGGTTGGACAGGAGAGCAATAGAGGGGAAAACCCGAAACATTCATGGTTATTTGTAAATGATTGTAATCTTAATCAGCCTGCAGCAACGTACTGCCTGGTGAGTGTGTATACGTGGGCCTGTTACGTGCAACCTTTACAGCTAGTAGTTGACTACGATAGCCGCATAACATTGTCATCAGTTTTCCAAGTAACTCGCCGTCATTGGCCTTACCGGGACTCGTGTAAGAGCCTGGTTATTCGTACTACCTCGGATTACCACAGAGTAGTGGTAACAACTGCTGATTCCATATTTTAGTCCACTTCACTTTGCATAGTGCACGTGGACAAATTTTGTTGGCACT
>WJFA01001567.1:0-20519 GCA_009870155.1 Pseudobourletiella spinata | reverse complement strand
TTCCCACCAATAGCCTCCCACAAACTGACATACAAACAAACAAACGAAAAACCAATACAAATCACATCCAATTCGGTCACCCTACAGGAACTCTGCTTAAATCCACAATTGTATCACCGAAGGAGCTCACATTTAAATTTTCCCCCTTTCCCACCTTCAATCCAACGGCATGATACCAATTTTTTCCCAACTACTTCCCTTAGTAATATACACAGAAATTACACCAAAATACTCCAATTATTCCCATAATAATTCCAATAATAATAATAATAATTCCAAAAATCCTCTTAATGATAGATTTTCTTTTTTTTACAATGTATGATCCAAATTTCCCAGGTACAATTCAGCCTGCATGACAATCAATCATGCATAACAAGACTCTCCGGCATTCTGAGCACAAGATTTATTCCAATAATACAGTGTAATAGTATTAATAATAATTTTAATAATAATAGTAACAATATGGATATATTATATATAATTCCAATATAATTACATATAATTTTTTCCAAATTCGATCCCCATTTAAATTTCGTAAATATAGAATCCTATTTCACCACCTATTAGTAGAATCATAGGCTAGGTATAATTACCAAGATGCAGACAAATGGATTGACCAAACAACCTTCTTCCCCCACTCTCCTCCCTCTCTAGACACACAATACACAAAGATAGGAATGATTCCGAGTGAAGCGGTCTCACATCATGTACAGAGTTCCATACGTGGGACATACATTACGGAGCAGGTATTTAATATATATATATATATATATATATAATTACGTATAAAGACACTGTGATTGATCCTCCTGAAAATCCCCTTGAAAATGAACACTGGCGACACTTGCTGAACGGAAAAAATATACATATATATATATTTATATATATACTTTAAATTCAAATTATTTATAACAATAATAATATTTTTATTACTATAAATTCAAATTATTTGTAACAATAATAATATTTTTATTATTATAAATTCAAATTATTTATAACAATAATAATCATTATTATTATTACAATTACTACTATTATTCTCTAAAATTTTCGAGCTAAATGCGGGAAAAAAAGACTTTCTAATCATGACGACACTTTGGATAATAATAATAATAATCAATAATTCATAATAATAATGAGCAAAAACTCCCTGTTCCCTACCACATTGACGAACATACGTAACACACGTATAGTTTACACGCACACACGGTCCCCCACACAAAAACTATTGAAACTATTCGGCGCGAACTACATGTATTATGTACATACAGCTGATTGAAAAATAGTTGAGTTAGTAACTCCTAATTCATAGTATAATAATATACATAATAATAATAATAATAATAATAGTAATTCAGTGCAATTGCAGCCCTACTACACATAATAGTCACCATGGAAATACAGTTGCGTTCGAGCTGAGCTAGGCATATACACAATATACATACATACATACACATACACACATACATATATGTATATAGTAACTCTGGTACAAATTACAGCGGGCCATTCAAAACATAATATAATTACAAAAACAGCAACTATACTTTTACATATAATGTAACACGTAAATATGTATATGTAACATTAAAGCCATAAGTTGTCCCAATCCTCCTTGTTCTAGTTCCTCTTGACATCCTGGGAATTTTTGACAAATTCAACTTGGGCATAGGTGACCCGGGCCAGGTTAATAGGACCGGCTTTGACCACGGGGTGTTGACTACTAGTACTACCACCAATTTTACCACTATTACTGCTACTGCTACTACTACCACTACCCACAATACTTTTACCACTGGTACTACTACTACTACTGCAACCATTGGTAAGTTTGGCTGGGACTGGGCTCGTCAGACTCTGTTTGCCGCAGGAGTTGAGGATGCTATTGTGGTGGTTGTTGGTGGTGGTGGTGGTGGTGCTGCCGGCGGTGTTTCTGCTGGTGGACGATAGGAGTTTGCGGGACAAGTCGGAGGGGAAACTAAAGTGTCGGGGTAATGAGGTGGTGGTCGCTGACGATGACGATGATGATGACGTGGCCGAGGGTGCGGCAAAATGCTGAATGGAAGTGTAGGTCACTTGACCATCATCCTGACCACTGCCCTTCTTGCCCGGTTGGTTGAACGGGAGTCGGGTTTGGGCAACAGTTGACGATGATGACGATGACGATGACGATGAGGGTGCCATGGGAACATAGGCGGGGTTATTGTGGAGGTAATGAGAGCCGAGTTTCTCCGGAGATTCTTCAATTCTGGACAAGGTTGACGATGTGGGGCCGGCTGGAGGCGTGGGGGAAGTGGCAGCGAGGCTCCCAGTGGCACAGGTAGTCGCCGTCGGTGTCGGCGGCGGGATATTCAAAGTGAGGGGGACCTGGGGTCGGTCGGGGGAACAAGGCGCTTGGTTATTATTATTATTATTAAGATTAACATTATTATTATGAGAACTCTTGACACTGACGCAGCTCGCACTGCTACTGTTACTATTGTTACTCGTCGTACTGATATTTGAGCTGCAGCTGAGACTACGGCTGAGACTGGGCCCATCAGTGGTGGTGGTGGAGTTGTTGAGCCCGCCGCTGCTATTTGAAAAAGTGAATTTGGCGGGGGTCACTCTCTCATTGGCCCGGATCACGACGGGGGTTTGACTACTGAGGGGGTCCGAGCTGGAGGAGGTGCGCGTGCCCGGCGCCCCGTAGGGCGGCTTCGCACTCGTCATCACCGGGGGTCCCTCCACAATGGGCGCCACGACCGGGGGGACTCTGCTGGGCTGCGCCGCCGCCAGTGACCCGTTGCCGGGCGGCAGCGCCGGCGCCGGCGCGCCGGTAAAGTCCATGGCGAGGTATGCCCCGTCATCGTCCAGCTCCTTCAATTTCTTGAGATCCAACCCCGTCATCCGCTTGAGGATGGAGTTGCTCGAGTCGACGTAGCCGCCGGTGCAGTCGAGCCCCTTAGCGCTCCCACTGAGGCTCCCGCTCTTCTGGATAGATATGGGGGCGGAGGTGGGGTAGCGCGGCGCGGGGGAGCCCTGCCCCGCGGACCCACCCAGAGCCAAGTGGAGACTTGTCGACTTGCTCAGGGGCTCCGGCGGGGTGTCCAGGGCTGGCGGCGTCTCGCTCCCAGAGGAGATCAAGGCGCGGGCGCAGGGGCTGAGTTTCCCGGGGCCGCCGGAGCCCGCGGAGGAGGAACTGCTCAGGGTACTGCCCGGACCAGGCAGGGAGCGCTTCCGACTCTTCTGCTTGTTGTGGGAAAAGTCGAGCTCCATGAGGTCGGAGTCGCCCGAGTCCTGTGCGTGGTGGTGACTCACGAGGGGGTTGGGGTGGTAGGAGGGTGACGTGCTCTGGGCGCCGCTGCCCCCGCTGGCGGCGGGGTAGATTTTGGGCGGGAGCCAGCGCCCGGTCGAGCCGCTCCAGGAACTGCTGAGGGGCGCCGCTCCGGACCCGGTGGAGGTGCGGGAGGAGCTGATGGCATTGTAGATGGCGGAGCTGGCGGCCCCCGCCAGCCCAGAGCCCATCGTGGGCGAGGGGTTGACGGAGGGGCGGCGCGGGGGCTGCTTCGAGCCGACGGACATGGCCCGCGTCCGATGCGCCTCCTGGACGGCCTCCAGCCGGTGTTTGCCGAAGCGACTCTTCCCGCCGGCGGAGCCGGTGTCGGAGCGGGAGCCCACGGAGTAGGCCCGCACGGGGCGAAGGGCTATTGACCCATCGTCAAAGTCATCATTCTGGAAGTAGGAACTCACTTTTTCCAACTGGCAGTCCGAGGACGGCGTCCCACTCTGGATTGACTCGCTGCTCACGGGGGACATGTGCCGCATATCTAATTAGTACAGGGAAAATAATCATCATCATCAATAAATCTGGATTTTTCCCCCGCCAATGTAGCTTTAAATTTGAAATTGTATTCTGCGCTCTACCATCGTTGCTCAAGTTGAGCTTCCGGGAAAAGTCCATGTCCAGGTAGGAGTCGTCCAAGCCAGTGGTGGAACCCGCCGTGGAGCATGCCCCGGATTCGCTCCGGCTGGAAATAGGGAAAGACGTGTTAGGACTTACGCCAGCGCATGCGCATGAGTGAGTGGTGAAATTTAATTAATAGCGCGCACAAGGTTGGCCCAAGACACTCTTATTAATGCCGTTCATTCGAAAATTGGCGGGTGCGGGTATCGTCCAGAGTGTTTAGAGGTCTGACTGACTGACTGACACGATGGCATATGGAAATTACAGGGCTATTAAAAAATTGTAAACCCCCAATTTTTCATATTTATGGCTCAATTTATGTTAAATTTTTTTTTTAAATTTCAATTAATGTTTAATTTTTTTAAATTTCAATTTATATTTAATTTTTTTAAATTTCAATTTATATTTAATTTTTTTAAATTTCAATTTATGTTAAAATTTATTTATTTTTTAAAATTTCAATTTACATTCAAATTCCTTTTTTAAATTTGAATTTATACTCAAAATTATTTTTTTAAATTTTAACTTACATTCAAATGTATTTTTTTAAAGTTTTAATTTACATTCAAATTTATTTTTTTTAAATTTTAATTTACATTCAAATTTATTTTTTTAAAATTTTAATTTATGTTCAAAATTTTTTCAAAAATTTCAACTACTGCCTTCCTTCCAACTTCCCCAATTCCACTGCCGCATCGCATTAAAAATCAACCTGCCAATGCCCGGCGTTTTCAAAATCGCCAAAAATTTTGGTACAACTCGGGTTTTTTTCAGTCGAGCTCTCTGGGTGACCGATTGGATTCAAATTTGCGAAATTCCCGCCAAAAAGTTTCAAGTTTAAATTGTGCATTTCAAGCGTTCAATTCAATTTCCTACAAAAATCCTAACAGGTCCCACAAAAAACACATTAGGAAAGGTGGGTCCATACTTTTGCGCCAACCCGTACTCGCCGATCCCGCCACTATAAATTCAACCCAGTGTCAAGCGGCGGCTCCCACTCTCACACAGTTATCTCAAAGTTTTTCGAGTGTCTTCTTAGATTTGAGCTGCTGCTGCTGCTACTACTAATACTTCTCATCCCATCTGTGGAACAAGTGCGGAGCGTCTAAATAGCTGTAGCAGCAGTAATCTAAAACCCGGATTGTGGGCACGTGAAGTGACACGTTCATAGCCTTCATATCTTAAAAAGCCGGCGGCTGCAAACTCCAAAGTAAACAAGTGTCGCAACCTCGCCACAACAGCTCACCCTCCGCACTCCTCCGCCGAACCCACTTGACATTCCACTCGCACATGAATTATTGACCTCCGACATTTCCGCCCCCGCAATCCCCAACCCGAAACTCTCAGTCAGTCAGTCTTTTAACTCTCTTTTTCCCAACTCCTCCTCACTCCAGCCGGAGGAGATGCTGGTGGAGTTGGAGCGGCGGCAGATTAAATGACTCCCTACTTTCCCTGCCTGTCTAAATCTCTGCCGGGCTACTGGATGACGTCATGTAAAAGTCCATCCGTCCGGAAATTCAGTGAGATTCAATCCCATCCCGTCACCCACTTTATCCGCCCACACACTCCCCCACATTTACGTCTACACAGACGACCCGCACACATGGACGTCCTGCCTGCCTGTCTGATTGCATTCAAGTCGTGTCTATAATGGGAACGTGGGCGTCATCGTTTCAACTCACACAGCCGCCCGCGGGAAATCTGAATGCCGTAGTACATGTTGGACACATGTGTACATACCTGTGTGAATGGTGGTGACCGCCACCGGGGATCATAGGAACATAACCATCATGGTCTTCAATCAAACTGGAGTTGCGACTGTGGGACACGGAGAGTTTCCCGCCGGACCGAATGCTCCCGCTTCCGCTCACCCCCACAACAATGGCACCGGCTATTAACAATGACAATGACAGAAAGAACAAAGATAAGACATTTAAATGAAAAATTCAAGATGCAAAGTATGAGTTGGCGCATCAATACCTCAAAATTCCAAAAATATGTTCAGAATTTCAAAAAAATTGTTTATAAAAGTTTCAAAAACAATTTCAAATTTCAAAACATTCTTTCAAAATTCTTTAAAAATTTTAAAACTTGATCAAAATTTTCAAAATTTTAATTTTTTTTAGAATTTTTAAAATATTTTTAGAATTTTCAAATCATTTTTAGAATTTTTAAATCATTTTTAGAATTTTCAAATCATTTTTAGAATTTTCAAATCATTTTTAGAATTTTCAAATCATTTTTAGAATTTTTAAGGATTTTTAAAAACATTTTAGAATTTTCAAAACAATTTTAGAATTTTCAAAAAAAATCAGTATTTTCAAAAAAATGCAAAATTTAAAAAAAAAATTCAGAGTTTTCAAACAATTTTTAGAATTTTTGAAATAATTACAGAATTTTTAAAAAACTTAAAATTTTCAAAAAATTTTCAGAATTTTCAAAATCATGTGTGCCAAACTGCGGCGCTGCCGCCACCCCTTCCAAACTCACCTGGACTCATGGGCATGTAATTATCATAGGGTGACAGGGGACTCTGCATCTCCGCATTGCTACTCGGCGTCCCATTCACTCCCGTCCCCACGGACGTCTCCACATAGTCGCTCGTGTCCGACTGGAGTGCCAGCGACAGGTTGTGGTGTTGGTGGTGGTTGTAGAGACCCCCGGAGCCATTATGATGATGCCCGCTCATCATCATCATCTCCTCGCCCGGATTCCATGGCACATAGGAATCATCCTCATCCTGACTCTTGGAATATCCATGTTGATGATGATGGTGATGACCATGAACACTGCTCCCACCTCCACTACTATTACTATCATTTATATTATTATTATTATTGTTATTATTGTTCTCATAGTCCATGGAGTAGGAGCTGGACGCGGAGTTGGCCGAGTCCGTGGAGGATATGATGCTCTTGTAGGCATTCGGTGGCGTGGGTGGGACGGGGACCGGCGGGCTCATCCCGGACATTCTCCGCTCAGTTGACGTGGACGTCGTCGTCGTCGTCGTGGACGACACGGACTCTGCCCGGAGGCGGGATATGGAACTGTCCACGGAGCGGATCCGCGGCATCCCCGGCGGCGTGCTCCGGAACGAGCCCGACCGCGCACTGTACGAGGAGGAGGTGTCATCATTCTGAGACCACGTCGCCGTCCGCGTCCGACCCGTCCGCACACTATTCTCCCGCGGGATGATGTCATCCTTCTGATAGTTCTGCATCGCCCTGCATTCACCGGAACAAAGAATAGACATTTTATTTAGGTCATCATCATCATCATCATCTCCCACGCCCATTATCAACATCATCATGAGCATCGTCATCACTATATTACCAATAACTCGTCATCAGTATAGTACGCAGTCAGTTTGCGCAATTACTTTATTCAATTTCCCCGCATTTTTTTTTATTACAAAATAAAACCCCACGTTGCAGTACCAACAACAACAACAACAACAACAACAATCTCCGGTTCAGCTCGGAGTCGGGATCAGGAAGCAGCATAATTATTGCAGCATCCGCCGGCCGATATAATCCCGCGGCGCACCCTGTACGGAGATCCCTTTATATAAGTAAGTAGCCAACCTGTTGACAGCCAGACTGTTACATATGAGCTTGGCTCTCCTCATCCCATCTCATCCGCTCATAACAACCACTCCCGGGCATCTTCCCGTGGCACACAGGAAGCCCGTCTATATGCTCCGTCGAGCTATTTACCGCGGAGGAATGAGGAATTCACAGAGGATGAAACCAGGGATGCAAAAAAGACAGACACAATCCCAATATTCTCCCGGTCCCAGTATTATATAGAAAAACCACGGGCTTACAAATACACACACACACACAAATACGCCCACTCATCTCCAACCCTCATCATCATCATCATCATCATCTCATCCCGAATGAGACTCTCCTGAACCGCCGCCACGGACGACGATGCCGCCATCCCCGCCGCCACGGAATTCACATAGAGAAAAACACAGACAGACAGACACACACACACACACACACACAAACACACACATAGACCGACACAGACACACACGCGTGCGCAATTCACATCGTACAAGTGAAAGGAAGACGAAAGTTTGAACTGAAAAAAAGCGAGTGAGAGAGTGTGTGAGACAAAAGGGGGGCTCTCAACGGACTTGAAGCCGGAAATCACACATAACTTTCGGCGACGCCAGACTCGAGCGAGCAAAAAAAAACGAGTATTCTTAACAACAACAACAACAACAACAACAACAACGACAACCACTCCGTTTGCCTTCCGTCCCATCCGCCATCCGCCTCCTTCCATCTGTCAAGCAAATGCAACTGTATGATTCGCTATGTGTGTGTGTTTGTGTGTAATAGCAGTGGCAACAGACGCCGTGGCCGTAATAGCAGTCTAGCAAAATGCCAATGGTACTCACTACTATAGCCACACGGTATTGGCCGTAAAAAACATGACCATGTGGTACTGCTGGCCATGCCATGCCATGCCATAACCATAATAGCAGTGGGAAGATTGGCTGTGTGCAGCAGCAGCAGTAGCAGTAGCAGCGGCAGTCACACTCTGCAGTAAGTTGACCCTGGCCGGCAGTATCCATGGCGGCCTTTGACTCGAACCTTACGCAATAAAAGCAGCAGTAGCAACAACAACAACAACAACAAAAATAATGACGTCCATCCCGCTGCGCGCTGACTGGCTGACTGTTAGTGAGTGAGACAGACTCTCCAACTCTTGGACGAGACTTTCCCATGGAAATCCCGATCCATTTCCACACCACACACCGTCCGCTGTGTCCTTCCTCACCGGTGTCGGGACAGAACAACAACAACAACAACAACAACAACAACAACAGTTACTGGGCATCCCATCATTGCAAAAACAACATGGCACCAACTCCGACCCTTCAAACTAGTTCC
This sequence comes from Pseudobourletiella spinata, assembly GCA_009870155.1. Lineage (NCBI taxonomy): Eukaryota > Metazoa > Arthropoda > Collembola > Symphypleona > Bourletiellidae > Pseudobourletiella > Pseudobourletiella spinata. The sequence continues at coordinate 11,663 of WJFA01001567.1, read as the reverse complement.
AGCATCATCATTAATCACATGACCACGTGCGCGGGTTCCGGTTCATTGGCAAAGTCTCACTCACTCACTCATTCACAGGGAGCCAATAAGGTTCGATCCCAGCTCACTCCGACAGCCAATAAGGTTCGATCCCAGCTCACTCCGACAGCCAATAAGGTTCGATCCCAGATCATTCCGACAACCAATAAGGTTCGATCCCAGCTCACTCCGACAGCCAATAAGGTTCGATCCCAGATCATTCCGACAACCAATAAGGTTCGATCCCATAGCTCACCCCGACAGCCAATAAGGTTCGACCCCATAGCTCACTCCGGGAGCCAATAAGGTTCCATCCCAGCTCACCCCGGCGGCGTAACTTTTCTTTTTTCAAATTTACACGAACGCGCGAACACTTGGCCAAATCAGACGCTCACTCTCAGCAGCCAGACGAGTTCAATGCTCCGCAATGGCCCGGCCACAGCGCCATGTAAACCAGCCTCAATCCAGGGTGCGTTGTGGTGAGTTTGACTTTCAACCCCAATTTCCCCGCCCATATAATTGCGCCAGCCGCTCCGCAACCTCCGACCCGCACACACACACACTTGCACGCAAGCGCACACACCCATTAAAAACCCCTCGAAATGCGAAACACGTTGTCCAGTCCAGAGTTTCATTAGGAGGGCGGCGGATGATTAATGGGACCATTCGAGGGTCTCCCCTCCACGTGGCATGTCCCACTGCCATAATAGCCGAGTCGGATCATTAGAACAGCATGGAAAAAGCCAGCCTCTCTCACATCAGACCTGCCATTCAGCGGGACGTTTGGATTATGAGACGGAATGGACGACGACGACGACGAGGACCCAAGTGAGATGTGGGACTCATTCATCTGCGATCTCCGACTCACTCACTCACTCACTCACAGGAGGCAGAGCAGCCAGTTAGCTCACCTTGAGTGAGCTGCGGATATGCAGATGAGCTCCATCGGGTCGACGCACTCGCGCGGGACGGACGACGGACAGTTGGAATTCCACCACTCACTGTGTTCGTCCGCACACATGGGATCTACGTAATACGATGCAGATTTCTCCCCGCAGTCGTCATCCTCCATGTGGATCAATGGACATAGTTGATGCATTTCCTTCGGTGGACTACTGGCAAGGCACCAGTGCCTGTGCCACTGCCACTGCCACTGCCACTGCCAAGTCCCGCAGTTGCAGAAGGCACACAGCACACGGAGCGGTTCATCACCAACGGTAATTCTGTACGATGACGACAACGTAATTATGGTAATTACAACTATCCCAGCCATAGCGTGTATACTTTATGAATGGAGTCCCCTGTATCTTGTACATTATGAGCTGGAGATTAGAGGGCACAAGGCCGGGGGCCTTCACCCCGTCGTCCTGATCAGGCGAAAAATTCTAAACACTTGATGGTACACGTACTGCGGAGGCGGAAAAAAACCGGTGGAAACTTTTCCACGGCAACATGTGAGGTCATGTATTTCATTTCGTAGTTCATATTATCAGCATTATTTGCCTAAGAATTCGGCTCCTCTGTGGGCATTTCCCTATCACGTCGTCCTGTCCGCCCAGTCGCTCACTGCATTTTGCAACGGCAGTAGTAATGTGGAGTGTGTCTTGCGCAAAATTCTCAAAAGATTTCTTGACCCGAGTAAAAGTGCTACCGGCGTCATCATCATCATCATCATCAGCAGCAGCAGCAGCAGCATCATCATCTGTTTATATGAACTTGGCTCCAGGCTGATGCCGAGGCTGATTATGGGGTCAAAAGCGGGGGTGACGGTGGTGATGGTGTGGTGGTCGTCGTGGCGGCGGTGGTCATGTGATAACCTCATCTGTGGGGTGAGCCTGGGTGCAGAATTTGGGATTGGCAAAGCCCAGGTTTTGATGTCATTCATGGGAATTCAAACAGCGCGCCTGAGTCACTACTGAACACACAACGACACACACACACACACCCACATACACACAAGTACGCACAACCGCGGGCGCACACGCACCCACACATTCACACAAGTACGCAAAAACACAAAGACGGAACGCAATATATAAACACCATGGTACACACCAGCACCGCGGACTGGACGACAATGTAACTGATGCCGTGCTGAATGGCGGGAATATTCCAAAACTTAAACTGATCAACTAATCACCACCAGACCAGAACCCTCCTCCACTCCCATTTACTCTCACAGTAGTTCTGCAGTCCCAGCGCACTGGCTCCTACTACGACCGCAGCGGCGGTAACAGCACAACCTAGCTTCAAAGATTATCCGCGCCCATCCAACGATCCCACCGCCCGCCCGTCCGTCAAACCTAATGCCCCAAATTGCTCCCATTTCACTGTCGTCAACAAATACTTTCGAGAGGCATGAGCCATAAAAAAAACCAAGTTTCAACTCAAGCGCATCGGTTCAAACTGGAAAATTCCGCCACTATTATTATACTACACTACTAATACTTGTGGCTACAGTTAAAAAGCCAAGTACACGGAAGACCGCACAGTCATAATAGTAGCACTAATAACATAATGGGATTTCCTCTTTTAAGCCTTCCCTTCAGCGGGAGAAAAGGAGAAGGAATTAAATGAGAATTGTAATGTATTTATAGCCAAACCCGTCGTCGTCATCATCATCATCATCATCATCATCATCACCATCATTATCATTAGTTTAGTTGGGACCGATTGTATCGAGTAGGAAATCCGCCGTGTATACGAGCCACTCTCAAATTAATCCGGTTAGAACAAGTTATTTCTGAAAGTCGTCGTCGTCGTCGTCGTCGCGGCCGCCGCCGCCGTGGCTCTTAACGCCCGCTCACCTCTTCCTATGTAAACTGTGTATAAAGTGTGAGCGCAAACTCACGATTTAGTGCGCGTCCCTCCCCACCGTGCGGCACATTATCCACAGCCACTCTAATTAATTAATCTCCACCAGCACACACACACACACACACACACACAGTCACACACACACACAAACACACACACACACACACACACACACATACACACACACATACACACACACAGCCGCACACACGCACACGGAGCCCCGGGGGCACGTGAGAGCTCCATGTCCGAGAATATAATGTAAGAAGAACCATTCCCTCCGCAATCCCTTGCCAATTCCAGACCCAATCGTGGATCCAGACAGACTTGCGCGTAGGCACACACACACACACACACACGCACCCACTCAAACGGACCAACACGTACACATCCCCTCGTTAGCCAAAAAGCCTCCTAACTAGACGCTATCCACAGCCACACACTGTACAACTATGAGTCCGCGATGACGGCAGCCGCATATAGCTGAACCCATAGCGTACATATGACTCCAAATCCGTACCCTAGACCCCCCTTCATTATGCCAGTTATATCACTCATCAACTCCCACCACACTACTACTGCTGCTGCCACTACTAACTGCCTCGTGTAAAAACCCATAGATTCCGCCAGCCTGTGTGTGTCTGCATTAATGGCTGTGTGAGTGTGTGTGTGTGTGTGTATGTGTGTGTGTCTGCCTGCGCACAAGTTGGAAAACTCACTTTATCCAACAGGAGCCTCACGGTCAGAGCAGCACAGAGCCAGTAGTGCGAGTGTGAGACCAACTCGGATGACCTCCAGTCTGCAGTTCATGGGCAGACGCAGGCGCACAAACACACACACACACACACACACACACACACACACACACATGTGCATCCATACTTAATCCTCCCATCCACTCCAACACTATAAACACTAAATGGCTCAAACTCATCAGGCTGTCCATGCTGCTGGCCAGCCGCCGCTGTTACTACTTTGACTCGTACAAAGTGAATAATCTTGTCAACTCCATGCAGAACAGTAGTCTGTGGGCAGTCTCAACCTCCCGCTAGTAGTGCTCCTACTGCTCCCACTAACTCTGGAGCCTTTCACCTTGACAAAGATCCATTAGGGAGACCCTTAAACTCTCAGCCCGGAGAAGGATCCCCGCCGCTGGAAAGGGCGGGTGGAGCCTTTCCCGCTGAATCATAACCCGTTGGATTCTAGAGTTAGTGGGGGCGACAGGCCGGCGGCGTCAATTCCGCCAATTCAGCCAAGTTCACACACCATAAATATGGCCATATAGGGAGTTCCATAGGATTTTCCCATATGTTGTCCTAATGGCTAATGCCACCGGCTTTCCATTTTATTTTAACTGCCCACCGGAAAATTTCCATGAGTCCACCACCACGACCACAACACGACCAATAGGGACGACAACATGATAATGATGATGAGGATGATGATGAGGAGGATGATGAGGATGATGAGTAAGCAGCAGCAATATGGCATTCCTTCTGCTCACATAATATGAGCTGAACCAAACCAGCAAAGACCCTCGCTCCTTGTCACTCCTTGGAAGTTGAGGTTGGCGTGTGTGTGTGTGTGTGTGTGTGTACGTGCGAGTTTGTGCGTGCGTGCATTTAGTGAGGATGTTAGCGAGCGAGTTGGTTCGGACGGAAAAACACTTAGCATCCCCGCGACATCAGTTCATTGCCTCCAGTTTTTCCCCCAACAATAATAACAAGATCCATGGGATGATGAGAAGGCAGTGAGATGCATACGGCGGAGTCAACCACACGCTATCGCTCACACACACATCCACAGAAACACTCACTTCCTTCCATACTCAAACACACACTCAAACACACACACACACACACACACACACACACACACACACACAAACTCTTCCATACTGGAACGCAGATGAATGCACATATTTATATGCTTGCATACGTGCTCTCAAATGCACACACACTGCCGCCCCTGCACTTCCTCCATCAATCACACACACACACACACACACACACACACACACACACACACACACAAACACTGCACAAATACACACACACACACACACATGTACACAGAAAGATAGAAAGACAGAGAACATCCGCTGCGGCTGCCGCCTACGCATTTTCAATGGGGGAAAAACTCCATTAAAAATCCACTTTTATTTTCCATATAAATATTTTCCGCAAACGCGGTTTACGACTCTCTGCGCCCTGCATCTCAATCCCCCGCCAACATTTCCGTCATAAACACGCACATGCATCCACACACACACACACACACACTAACACACACTAACACAAGGACCCAAACACACGCACGAACCCACGGACCCAAACATACATTAAAATACACAGACCCACACACACACACATATTAAAACACAGGGACCGACACACACACACACACAAACACACGGACACACACACACACACACACAAACACACGGACACACACACACACATATACACATACCCATTAAAACACATACACACACGCACATGGACCCACATTTGTGGCCATACAAATCCTCGCATATGTACGTGCGTGCATTCTAATACGCACATACAAATATAAATATGCGCGTGCATTCTTAAACACACACACACACACACACGCACGCACACACACAACACCAGGCGCACATGCTCACACGTACGTTACTATACTACTGCCACACCTCTCACTCAAAAGATTCGCTCCCATTCCCACAACACACACTCGGGCTAACGAGCGAGCGAGCGAGCGAGCGAGGGAGTAAGCGAATAAGCGAGCGGTGCTCATAAAAAACCGCCCTATTTTTACAGCCCCGAGATGAACAAACAACTGCGTAGTAGAAAGCTGCCACTACAATATCACAAAAATCCTTCCGGGATCCTTTTTCTACATTCCCCCACTCCCTGTATGAATTCTTCCATGCCCCTCTAATTATCCCACCAATAAATAACTAAACTACTACTGCCTGGACGAACCTACATGACCTTGGCGGACTCACAACTCACTCTCGTAGTCCACCCCACCACCTCCTCCTGTGGGTCCACCCTGGGGGTAACCCACACTTTGTTGCAACCAGCGGAGTTCAAGTGCGAATATCTCTGCTCATTTTGAACCTCATTGGAAGTGCGACCCAAATTCCCGCGTATGAATCCCACTTGTACTTTTGAAGAACCTCCTCCACACGTTTACTGCGTCACCTCTAAAAGCCACGGTTCCTACGGGCACACAGGACACTACCGGAAAGCGGGAAATATTCCTGGAACCTGACCACATGAAGTTACGGTTTCCAAAGAAAATCTTTGGAACAACCGGGCCAGGGTTACCATCATCATGACCACGGCCCTGGGCAACTCCGATTCTCACGACCACTGTGAGGCTCTCAGCGGGATGCACAGTTAATGTGTGTATGCAAGGCGCGGAGCGGATGAGTCCGTTAGATAGAGGATCCCAAGGTTGGGGTCATGGCTCACCATCCCCAGCATCCTCCATGAGGATGAGTCAGCTCGGGTTCATCTCAATGGTTCATCTTTATAGAAGAAGATCCGGCGGGGAGAGGAGGATGTCCCATAAAATCATCATCATCGGGAGCGGTGGCTTCTATGACACCCATGAAATCTCCTCTATAGTGAACGAGCACAGCTGTTTACTCACTCAGAACTCTGTCATTACTATTGGTTCGGGGAAATGTTGTTTATTTTCCGCGGAACTTTCCTCCCGCTCCGCGCGCACGGTAATTATGCCGCGGGGAGGATGGAATGAAGGACGTATTGATTCCCGGACTTTCAACGTGGATGCCATGGCATGCCTGTACATGCCTGCCTGCCTGCATGCATGCAGCCACCCATCCATCAATCCATGCGGAAGATGTGGACCCAAAATAGCCACAAGGTCACCATTATTTTACCAGCTGCCGCAATCCAGTTGTTGTCCGCTCGGAGGTCAACCGGAGTTCACCCAGAGTGCGCGCGCACACACACACACACGGCCATCCATATGGACGGCAACTAAAATGCAATTTTTCCTAATCCGATACACACACACACTTACACTAAGTGTTGTTGCAACCCTGAGGAAAAAAAACATTGATTTGAGTGCCTTGCGTAACTATGTTTTTCGGGCGGAACTCCGGAGGAATAATTGGAAAAATACCGTTGGTGTGAGAGTGAGAAAAGTCAGAGCGAAAATAAAAGTGGGAATTTTAAAGGAATTGGCGGAGCGCCTTGACGGCGACCCGTCATCAGCTGTTCCTCCGGATGGCATTGCGCGCGCGCACATACATACACACACAAGCACACGCGTCATAAATTTGAAACGGTGGAAATTTTACAGGGCCATTATCCCAACGACGATGCACTTTTCCACAGCGCATCCACTTTTTCCCAGCAGTGCAAAAGATGAGAGTCATCTTGTCATTTCAATATCGCTCTTGCTGTTGTTTTTGCTGTTGTTGTCGTTGTTGTTGTTGTGGACAAACAAGTCGAAGGCCAGGTATAGGAATATAGGCGTGAAGATATGAGGTGGAATCCTGCTGGTGGTGGTGGTGCTGCTGCTGCTTTTGCTGCAGTTCCCAATAAAAATACGAGTCACACCGCCATCACATGCAACAGCTCGACGACGACGACGACATCACTTTCTTGTTCAAGTTGTAGCAGTGCTGATGCCTGAACTTGATGCACTGCTCACGGTGACGTGAGTGAGCAGATGTGGTGTGGAGCCAAAAGGAATCTTTGTCTCAAGATGCAACCCAGGAAAATCATTAATCATACTAATGAGATGATGACGACTGTAATAATCAGAACGACGCAACGGGAACGGGAACGGCAACAGGAACAACCTGAACAGGACTACACCGGCTGGCTCCGACCTTGGCCACCGCCAGCCGTCACTCTTATCATAAGTTATACCAGTACTTTGTGGAGCGCTTTGCATTTGTGCGCATGCGCAGCTCGTACGCACCTGCGTGCATGCGTACCTATAGGGTGTAGGCCGCTGGTTTCCAATGTGGGTGCGGCGTGCAAGGGTGCGATTTGTACTTGGGTTTCAGGTGTAGTAACATGTGCGCTTCTGGCGCGTCTGCGCGTGTGCACGATAGGTGTGAGTGTGCGTGCATAGGGACTATCTCAGGGAGTGTATGAATATGTGCGGGATTATAGTGTGCATTGTGCATGCGTGCGCGTGAACGCGTGTGCGAAATGCGTGTATGCGTAAGCCATGTGCGCGCGCTGTGTGCGTATTTGAAATGTTTGCGTGTAAAATTTTTGTGCTTACGCGCGAAATTTTTGTGCTTACGCGCGAAATTTTTGTGCTTACGCGCGAAATTTCTGAGTGTGTATGTGCTTGCGTAATGTTTGTTAGTGTATGTGTGTGTGTGTTCGCGCACGCGCTAAATGTTTACTAGTGTGTGTGCGCGGGAAATATTTGTTAGTGTATGTGTGTGTTTGTTCGCGCACGCGCGAAATTTTTTTTAGTGTGTGTGTGTGTGTATGTGTGTGCACAAAACTTTTGAATGCACACAAAATTTTTGTTAGTGTGTTTGCGCGCGCCCAAAATGCGCGCATGCACAAAATTTGTGTGTGCGTGCGCTCGTGTGGAAATGTGTGTGTGCGAAATGTTTGTTTGCGTATTTGTGTATGTGTATGTGTATGTGTGTGTGTGTGTGTGTGTGTGCGCGCGCGCGAAATGCGCCTTCATGTGTGTGCAAAATGTATTTGTGCGTATTCGTGCACTAAATGTGTGTGGCACTGGGCTTGTATGTATGCATTTCCCACACGTCGACTGCCCAAATCTTTCCGTGTAGCTAATCGTCAATGTTGTTGTTATTGTTGTTGTTATTATTATTACTATTATATTATTGTGAGAGCCTTGAGGTGCTACGCAATTGTGACAGGCCCTTTAACATACAATCCTCACATATATGCACACAATAACAGAACCCGCCGGCACAGAGCCCCACAGTTTCCTCGTTGAGCCACACCTTGTGCATCTCCATTCTCACATTCACTCAGGAGTGAGTGCAGTTTTACCGTAGCGGAATCTTTCATTTCTTTTCCCTTCCTGCACTTACTACACACTGCAACTCCTCCGGCACACTATATGCTCTGGTAGTTATCGTTGCCAGCATTAGTACTATTACTATTATAATTATTATTATTATTATTACTATTTCCACAACTGGGAAAACCATATAGGACGTCACACTATGATCTGGATAAGATCCCACTGCATCATGTCCGGGACTTATAATTTCCTCCTCTCCCGTTCTCATGAGAAAGTGAAGCTGCAACCATTGTGATTGGCTGTGTGAGTGAGTACGGATTACGGAAGAAGCTGCTCTCACAATGATAAAGAAGTGTTGTGTGCGTGTGTGTGTGTGCGCGCGCACAATTTGCACTGGCAATGCGGAATTCCATTAGAAAAATTCCCTGGAACCTCCCATCACACGGAGCAGCGGCTCCTTCGTTCCACATAATCTTAACTACGCCTTGCATAAGCATACACGCTCACACACACACACACTACACACACACACACACACACACACACACACACACACACACACACACACACACACACACACACACACACACACACACACACACAGAACAAGTCAAGTCACATGTCGAACCACATGAATAATGAGGGCGCCTCGTCCAATTACGCCTACCACCGCTCGCTGCTACCCCTGCGCAAACTTTTCTTATCAGAATCCCAGCGATAAAATTCCTCTGTGCCAAAGTTCCGAAACTCCATCAGGACAAACAACAACAACAACAACAGCGACAACAACAACCACCACGACGGCAACAACAAACATGACAACTCGAACCGAGTAGTAGCACATGACTGGGGAAATGGTTCACACGTACTTCATATCCACACGCTCATAAATGCATGTGCTGCCCATGTGTGTGTGTGTGTGTGTGTGTGTGTGCGTGTGTGTGTTTGGGATTTAAATGGGATCTCATCTCATGTGACATGAGATGATGATGTAGAAGGTGAGGTGTGATGGTGACGTTGAGAGAAAAGATGTGGAGGATGATAAAGAGCGAGTTGAAATTTCCAAGTTTGACTCCCTTATGCACACACCAGGATGGAGAATGGAGTGTGTGGCAAGGTCACTCACGGTTCCGCCCATAGTAGCAGCATATAGTCTCTCTCTTCTGGCCTTTGCCAACGACTCTGTGAGAGCTGCAGTATTTTATTGTTGTTGTTATTATTGTCATTATTATTATTATTTGCAGGAGGCAGGAGCGCAAGGCGGATCATCATATGATGGGATGGGATCATGCGGATGCGGATCAGCACAGGATGGGCTCACGCGGATTGAGTTCATATTGTAATCACAGCAGTCTCGCAAGTCCGTGTACGAGCCTATATGGTAGCCGATGGGACTCATTTGTGTGGTGTGTGTTTGTGTTTGTGTGTCTGTGTGTGTGTGTGTGTGTGTGTCATTTAAACAGGGGTTAAACAACCAATTATTCTTCGACTTCAAAATCTTCCTCCCGCCCCCACCATCACCATTTCACCATCCTTCTCATCATCTCTCATCAAACTCTAATGAGTTTTATCTCAAGATTTTAATTGTGAGTAAAAAGAAAAGAGCTAATCACCTTCCAAAGCCCGGTCACAGTTGAGCAACTGGACCGTAAAGGGTATTCTCTTATATTATGGTCTCACAGCTGAATGGCTCATTTCCACGCATGCCGACCACCACGACCACCACCAGCCGTCGGGTGCAAGGTGTGTGCAGGATTTTTATATGATAAAACAACAAACCACAACAACAACAACAACAGCAGCAGCAGCAGCATCACCACCACTATACCAGAATCCGGTGGCGTGGAAACGGAACGGGGTTTCCAACCTCTAATAATGAGGTGAGTATTGTAATAATAAGTAATAATTTACTACTATATAGCAAAACTACATGTATTTTGAGACCCCGTTTTCACCACCGCGCACCCCGGAGCCGCCGCCCTCGCCAGAAGAAGCCACAGTCAACCACATGCACACCGCGCGCAGAAGACCCCACGACCACACACGAGAGTACAAATAAATGCATTCTACATATGCGCAGGAAAGACTCCGCGGACGTCCACGCCTCAAAATACACGCACACATTTCCACATGCAAAGGCGCAACCGTACACGCACACATTTACACATGCAAACGCGCAACCGCACACGCACACATTTTCACATGCAAAGGCGCAACCGCACACGCACACATTCCCACATGCAAACGCACGCACGTACACGCACACATTTAAACATGCAAACTCGCACGCATACACACACGCACACATTCACACACATGCAAACGCGCGCACGTATACGCACACATTTACATACATGCAAAATCACACACACACACACACACCCAGAAACCCACCGAATATGAAGCGCTTTGAGATCGCCGCAGAGCTCCTGCTCGCTTGGAGATCTCCATTACAGCAGCAGCAACAGCAGCAACCAGTAAATATCAACGGCGCTGTTTAATAACCCGATTGAAAATGTGCGGGATTTAAAACGAGTTTAGTAATAATTATTTCTCTGCGGTGTGGATGAGCTGCTGTTGCTGCTGCTGCTGCTGCTGACGACTAGTGCAGAACCACAGGCTCAATGACTCCCCCTTCGTTCTCAATGGGCAAATGGAGCGGCGGAACGTGCGGACACACCTTCACCACGATCCACGTTCCGGCGATCCATCAGAGCCTATGGGCTGACATCCTCAAAATGATATAAATCCTCCGAGTGGCTGTATCACACTAGCCTTCACCCCAGCACACACACACACACACACACACACACACACACACACACACACACACACAC
>WJFA01001566.1:0-20523 GCA_009870155.1 Pseudobourletiella spinata | reverse complement strand
CAGGAATGTTCCGCGACTCTGAGAGACCTGCCTATGGATTGTCACTGTTTGACAAGTGGGGGGGATATAACCGTAAACATGAGTTTAGCATATGATCCTAATCGCAGACGTCGTAAATAAGCCATTGAAATGAGCCGGTGTTGGTGAGGAGTTGAGCTGTGGCGGAGATATGCACCAACCAGCAGCAAACTCCTCTGTTTGTGGAGAGACGATGTCAGAAATCAAAGTTGGTTTATGCAACGGTGTTGAGACGTCGCGTTGCGTCACCTATTCTCCTTACTTTATTATCCACTGTTTACGCCGAGACGTGTCGTGATTATTAATGGCTACATCCCGCTCTGAACTGGGTTCCACACACTTCTGTCGCACTATAGATAATCATCAGACATTGTTGGTCCACTGAATTTCTCTCTCACTCGTCCGGTTGGGGCTAATGACTACACAGTGGAACATTGTCCCAGTGGCAACACAGTTGCAGGTTTTGAACTCATCAGAGCACAGTATACGGAGAGATAGGGGGGCCAATGGGGGTGATGGGGTAATTTGGTAGATGCTATGAAGCCGTACGGACAAACTTGGTCTCAACAATCTTCAATCCTCACACTATAAGGTGAGTCCAGGTACTAAATAATAACTATATGGCTGGAACTGTGTGGACACTTGAGCTGAGCATGGGGAATGTGAAGGAGAAGGAAGGGTTGACCGAAGAGGGAGAGAATTGACATCTCCATGCAAGTGGGTACAGATGTAAATGTAGCAGCAACAGCAGCAGGCACAGTCGCATCAGCATCATCATCATCATCAGAATTTAACTCTCAACTTGCTAGCTGGTTAGGCCAGTTGTTCTTTCTTATAAGCCAGTATGGCCGCATGGAAATGACAGTAGTGAATGGTTAAGGACCCCCTGTGGGGAGTCAATTCGGAAGGAATTTGTTGTGCAGAGAATGGGCTGAAAAATGAAGTTAAAGTCTTCAAGACACATTACGCTATGTTTCCATCATGAGATTGCAATGTGGGAGTGCCATTTCAAAAGATCATCATTTAATGAAATGGCAGCAGGCACCGGCACACTTAACTTCTGAACCCCCATGCAACCCGTAGGTTCTTCTTCTTCTTCTTCATCATCTCCTCCTCCTCCTCCGCCTGTTCCTCTCATCTCTCCTGATAGCTTTCATATCAACAGACTAACTCCCATTGATTACTCACGACATGGTAGACAGTAGACAGTCTTGCACCCGTCCATTTGTAGTACTGCACAGCACACAACAACTACTACCAACTCATCATCATTCATGCATACAGGTACCCAATGTCAAGTCGCCCTCACGCTCCAACATTCAACTGTGAGAGAGGAGTTAGAGAGAGAGAACATATTATATGCTGTGGAGGACGCTGAGGACGAAGCGTTGAACCACGTCCACATATATTGATTGATCCCTTCAAAACTTGAATGCGTACACACTCCTTTTCAATCATAATCAGCCTTCCTCCGCTAATTGGAATCTCATGCCGTTTTTTTCTCATTGTCAAAAATTAAGTACATCTTCGTGATAAATGGCTTGTGGAACAAAAGCCCAGTAGGGAATGACAACAAGCTGTAATCAGGTCCTTCGGTCACTCAAAAAATCACACACACACACACACACACACACACACACACACATGATCAGCACATGGATGGACATAGGACAGTTGGACATTGAACATCTAATCCTATGTGCGCCATAATGTAAATTGCTACTAGCTGTTCCTGTACCGAAATATCTTCATAAGAAACAACATTTCACGACTAAATGAACCGCCAATTGCTTTTCATTATGACACCCCTTAGAAAAAGTATGAAAATATTCCAACCGTCAACTCTTGCCTACGACCCAAACCTTTTACTTTTCCAACTATCTGTGCATTCCTGCAAATGGAAACTCCCGCCCGAACAATACGTGTATTCCGTGGGAGCAAGGACAAATAGGCATTTTTCAAACTCAATGGCAGAGTTTGTCGCTACAGTCATATTTCAGTAGAGTTGGAAGAATGGAGCTGAGCTGTCCCTTTGAATCGCACAGTGTACGTGCTGTAGACATGTATTTTCCTTGAGACATCTTTACAATGAATGCATGCCCTTTCCACGGAGCGTTAAGTATCCGTGTTAAATGATACACTGGTTACCAACGGTAAGGGTGAACAGTAGGAAGGGTGTGCAGTGCAGAGACAGAGAATTTACTGAGGAGAATAACAAATGATGAATATTTACTACGGGGACCATTCGCAGCATCCCGACTTCTCCTCTCCCCTGTATACCTTCTGGTCAGATTTCGAGGGTAAAAATCTTGACAAAGTCTCAGAATATTTCAATCTTTCCAAAAACTGAACGGCAGAGAAAAGTAAAAAGGTATATATTTATATATCTGGAAGGGGATTTTGGTAACCCTCCAACACTACCACCTCCACACCATCCCGTAGCACATACAGCATTTATGTCTTACAGGTCAGCACAATGGCTCGGATGAAAAGGAGTTGGCTACAGTAGAACCTCTGTTAATGCGGCCTTCCGCTAATATCATCCGTAATTCTTGGGACCAGGTATATTACTATGTTGATCTTCCCCTTATTACGGACTCTCTTTAATGCGGCTGGAAATTGCCTGTACGGAGGGGGGTCGGGAAAAAGAGGTAGTACTCTGAAGTAGGTGGTAAAGTGGTAGTGGTATCCTGCATACATACACAATACACACACACTCCCTGATCATGGATGGATACATGTTCCCCCTGTATGATCTCAAATGGTCGGTGTGCCACATAGTGTGATCCTGACAACAGCCAGTTTCTTGGGAAAACAAAGCGGGGAGAGAAAATGAATGAGAGCTGGCCGTTTTTGTAGCAGGAGCAAATACTTTCCCACCTTTATTTGACTATCCTGGTGATTTACTTCCATCTTGATAATGATTAAGAAAACAAGATGAGGTAACATACTGGGAGGACCATTATTAATTTGGGTCCCTTCTCTCGGACGACCTCCCGCTCACACCCGGGTTCACGTCTCGTCCCTCAACTTCGGAGACTCACAACACACGCATACGCGTATGGATAAACGCACAGACGCATAATACACAATAGCACGTACATACACTCCTGACAACGGGATGGCCACGGGCAGTCACGTCGGCTGAGAGGCCCCAAAATTCTTCCACCTATTTTCAACTCTTGTGTGTACACAAGTTACATTTTTGAATTATCTCCGCCCGGTGTTACTGTTCGCACCGGGGCTGCGTAATTTCACTCCAGTTGTTGGCCATTACATCAGTTTCCCCCGACGAGCGTTTCTAATTTGGAAGAATCAAGAGTTTTACACACGGGAACCCGCATCAACATTACAACAACAGCACATTCACATCATTCATAACAAATGTCCGCCTCAGCCCCACATCTCACACATATCGTCAGCAAATATTGAAACCAAATATATCATCCTCCTATAACCCTGTCTTGTGATGAGGGCCAAAAGAGGTTTAACACCGTGTCGAATTTGAGTTGGGTAAACAAATGTTGATGGCTCCTCTGACGGCAGAGAGACTCCTCGCCGTCTTCTGCATTACTCTGACTCAGCGGCTGGGCATATAGGCGGGCCACGCTGCTAAAGTCGTAACGTGTGCCTGTCCTCAAGAAAAGTTGGAGGCGATGCATGAAGGAGGGTGCCCTAGTGAATCCATGTTGTTGGCAGCAGTGCAGCACATATTTATATGTATAGATTATACCGCTGCTAAAGTCTTGAACTAGAAAGTGTGAGGTATCAAATGATTAGAACATCCTGTCGCCTGTCATCGCACTCTTCGGTGATCCTTTCATTTTCCTCCAGTTTCACGTCCCACCAGTGCACAGGGATCGCTGAGAGTGAGACACATTATCTGTGGACGTAAATGAGCTCCACTTCACCGATGTGGGTGGCGGAAGGCTTGCAAAGGGTCACAGTGTAACCTTCTGTCCCATCCACTCACATTTTGTACATACTCAAACGGATCTTCATGGTGTGTACTCACTCATTACAGCACGACGCTAGTTAGAGAACAAGGAGACCATTCTACCTCCATCATACTACTCAACCTCTCTAGTGTATCCCTCACCGCGGTGCTCCTTCCCCTGACAAACAACAGTGTGTGTGTGTGTGTGTGTGTGTGTGTGTGTGTGTTTGTGCGCGCCTATGTACATACAATAACATTTATTCTGCTCAACAATACTTAGAATAGCAGTGAAGGCAATGCAGGAAAAGAATTGTATCATGTGTACGAGGAGTCACACAAGTGGATTTTCCCGCACTGAAAAGACAACGAGCATGCTGGATTCATAGAAAAATCATCATCGTAGAAGGGGAGGAAAAGTCGAGCAACGACATATGTAGTCCGTCTGTCACATATTACAGCAGGGGCTCATGCTCAGGGTCTCTCGGTCTTTGGCTCTGGTATTTCTACTACGTGAAAACCGTAGGCCCGCTCCCCGACGTGCCATCAATCAACACAAACTATCTTGGTGACTTTCGGGTCCAAGATTTTACTGACAAAACTTTTTCTCTAATTTCCTCTCACTTGACTTCCCAAATGTTTGTCCCGAACTGAACAATTTCATACAGTTCCACAGAGTATACTCCATGTATTTACTTGTTCTTTTGTGTGGGTGTGTGTATGTGCAGTCTACTATTATTTTGCCTCGTTAAACATAGGGTATGATTCTTTTGCTGTAGCCTGCATAGTAGTATTACTGGTGGTAGTGGTAGTAGTAGTACTATTCAGTCAGTCACTTTGGGAATGAGAGGCCGAATTTAACGCTATACAGAGTGGGACCGGGTTTCAGTAAGTTAATATTTCTATCGTCCAACAATACGGAAACCCTTTTCCTGCATGCATGAAGCTCTCGTTTTCCTGCCCACTTGGTAGTAATCAATCTTCTAGGTCGTACGAACTACCACACACCACCACCATTTAATATACAAGTGCTGCTTGATACGCACCAACATATAGGCGCATACACAAACATCCAAGCCCAAAGACCGTAGCTCATTATCATTTCATTTCTTTTCATTTGGTCGGTATTTCCCGACGTGTTTGTTACCTGTCTATCAAATGTCTGTCCAACTAATGAATCCATCTTGTTCCTATAGTAAGTACGGACAGTCTGTGGGTTTAACGTACCTCCATGATAGCAAGTCAAACACATGGAGCCTCTCCCACATGTATAGAATTAAAACTAACCGGTGGGAGCTGAGCCTAATAAAGTTTCCAAACTAAGCTCATATATAGTTGTTGGATTTGTGTGTGTGTGTGTTATATTTTCCATAACTTGGAAAATTCCCCCTGTACAGACGAGTCCTTTTCCAACTAATTTTCATGTGTGGACATGGAGCGTGTTGTAATATAGTCAAGGGAGACTTGACTAACGGCTACGACTACACATGCACACTCGACCCGACTGTACAACAGGGAGCCAAGTATGAGGTCCCACAAAGACTTAACTTTGTTCACTTTTCTCCGTCTTTTTCCTGCTTCTTCAAAACCTGTCAACAGGT
This sequence comes from Pseudobourletiella spinata, assembly GCA_009870155.1. NCBI lineage: Eukaryota > Metazoa > Arthropoda > Collembola > Symphypleona > Bourletiellidae > Pseudobourletiella > Pseudobourletiella spinata. The sequence continues at coordinate 14,970 of WJFA01001566.1, read as the reverse complement.
TCCAAGTTACACATTGACGTTTAGTACACTTGATAAGATTTAGGTCCTTGTAGAATGCGGATAACTCAGTGAGTGGACGGGGGAGGCCAGGGGCTTAACAAATTGAAAATTACATATGGCAAACGTAGAAATTTATTGCAAGGCTGTAATGGACCATGAAACCTTCGGCTTGTATCTAATGTAATGATGAGAAGCATAAAATTTATTTTATTGGTTTGTGGTTTATTTGAGTGGGAACCACTGTGAGGGGGGACGTAGTGCTTGGTAGTGTGTGTAGATATTAGTTTGCATGAGTGTATGTGTGACTGTAAGCCGTAGGCTGAACGGTATCATTCATAAGACTGTACTCCTCATGTTACCACAGGTGATACCCGCCATAGATTTTCCCCGCTGTTGAAGCCCTCATACATTATGAGGGATGCTAACGAAGCTGTACACATTTGTGTACACATGCGGTACACTACCTCATGTATAAGTCCCGGAGTGAGCATTACAAAAAGTCCACACATAACAATTACTACCTCCTCCGCCACATGCTGCAATGGAAGGGGAACAGCAGCGGAATTTCAACGGAGAGAGAATGAGTGCACACTCTAAGGTTTCCCACTTACTTGTTTGCATAAGAGATACATTGTGGTTAAAATATAGGGAAACCTTACATACTTGTGCGCTGTTAATGGAGGAGGAGAAACGCTATAAACGTTAATAAGTTCCAAGGTGGAAACAGTGCAGTGCATCACAGTGAAGGGATGAGATCCGATCCGTCCGTGTGTGCACATCATCCTTTATCCGTCAGTGGCTTGTGTCTTTGAAATGGACGTTTCATTTTTCACCATGATTTGAAATATTTTGTCCTTTTTCTTACAATTTTTGTGACGTGAGTGGACCGGCGGATGAGTTAAAACCAGAGGAAATACCAATGCCGGATAAATGAAACGTGGAATAAGCCGCCCTGGCGCGAGTATGTTTACCCTTGTAAATCGGGGCAGAGTACTAGCACTCGCTAGGCTGGAAGGAATGGGAATAAAACGAGTTTATAGAATTTGAACGTTCATTTATCTTGATGATGCTGATGCGGCTTTTCTTTTACACTACACATAAATGTCTGACCGAATTCTGATTACGACTGATTACCACGGATGAACAATGTCCAATGAGACTTGGTCGTGTCTTTATTTACTTCCCGCCGCTCTCTCCAATGCGTCACCATAACATGACCACACCATAATGCTATTCTCATTCTATAGCCCACAAAGCATTCCTCTACCAAATGTTGTTCTCACCGCGCACTTTTGTACACAATAATAATGTTGTGCGTAGCACTGTGTGTCGTAAAGTTTTTCTCAGAACAGTATTGTGGGGGTCGGAGTAGATTCCGCAATCGTGCACTTAAACCGCACACATTTCCATCTGATCATTCACTCCAAAGCAGGTCTCGGAGGAAATTACCCCCTTTTCGGCAAATTGACGGTCCGCCTTGAATATCAACGAGTATGGGAGAGAGGAACCTATCAGACACGCTCTTGGTGAAAAGGTCATTATTTTTCGGCTCTTGAGTATGTGTGTAAAAAATCGGGAGGGAAGGAGCATTGGAAGGTGTTCATGATAACGGCATATACTGGCTACTCTATGACAAGCTACGCTTTGTATTATAAGGGGGTGAGAAATTATTAAAATTATTATTGCCAAGTATCACTGACGCCTTACATCCTCACTGGACGTTCCTCCTATAGGCCGGTTGGATTCTAAATTTAAATTCTGACCACGACTCCGCTCCTTGTGCCACTTAAAACTACTGACACTTCCCGCAGCCGGTCCTGAACCATGGATGAGGCCGTTGTGCATAGGGGTACATGTGTATACATACTTTAAGAGTCAAGTCAGTAGCAGCCACCTCATATTCGCCGTATAAGATATATAATTCAAGTGGGCAAGTATCTTCCTGCTGGAATCGCACTGGAAGGTGGTATGACTTCAAACGATTTTACAGTCATTTCACAAGTGCTAATGCTCATAGAAGTGGAGACAAATGATGAAATGTAAGGCGAGGACCCCTGCTGAGTCCAAATTATCATTGTGGGAGAGCGTAAGAGCAGGTCCGGTTGAGCTGCAGTGAGTAAATATTATTTGAACGTCTGCACGCATGTTTGTGTGTGTGTGTGTATGTGTTAGTTCTGTACTTACTCATGCTGAAAAGGGCCAAGATTTTTTTCGCATTTCACACGTAAATTTGAGCAATGTAAAAGAAAGGTATGGCGACGGGGATACAAAGTGAAATTGGCAACTTATGGCACTTCCTTGGAAACATGCTTACAGTAACAACTCGTCCCGGTCTCGGTCTCAGCTCACATCCCTGAACAAATAAGTCCGTGCCTCAAGCTGATCCTCTGCACTAATGCTGTCGGCATATAGAAATTAAGACGGAGGCTGAGCTGTTGGAGGAGGCAAGTTGCACCTTCGCGGATGGCCGGCACAAGCAATGTGAAGGGAACGGAGGCTCAACAGACACACATCACATGACGGAAATGTGTATCCGGTTCTTCTTTTTACCCAATATAAAAGTCGACTATGCATGAAGGGAAGCGAAGTGATGCACCGCATCAGCCAACCATCACTTAATACTCATTATTACAACAGCTTACGGCTGATTCGGAGAGGGAGAGAGAGCCACACGAGGGTACGTAAGTGCTCCCCAAGTCCAGTTATATATACCGGGTATATACGGCAGCTATTATGTGCAGCCAATGTAGTTCAAATTATTCTGTTATCTTCAAGAGCATCTTCTCCCCCAACATACAGACGCGTCCAGCAGGGTACTCGAACATGCCAGGGCTCATGTACCGCAGGGACGTAAATCCTTGTCTGTACAAGTTCAACATGAACAGGAACGGCTACATTTACTCGTAATTCCACTTGATTACAGACCCCACAATTCTGATTATTATTCCATCCAATTTCTGGGAAACTATGTATTAAGATTAAATTAGTGGAAATATCTCTCTACACATTATTTATATATATATATATGTATACTGTGCACCGGGATTAGTAGAACCACAACTACCACAGACGCCGCCTCCGCCTCCTCCTCCTTATTCTCCTCTCATGAAATTCCACACGGGTTGTACTACAAAGCTCGTTCCATGTGTCACATGATTTCACGGTGAGGCTGAGGAAGGGGAAACGAGAGGATTATGATAATAATGATAATATTAATAATCATCATCATAATCATAATGGATACTTGTAACTGGCTCGTTCCCCACCTCCACTTTCCATTCACAAGAGTGGTTTCGTACTCATGTGGAGCAGAAGAAGACTTGGTCATTAATAGTCATTCAAGCTCGACAGTTACCGTGTAGTGGTGAAATGTCACGCCCAACCATTGTGGGGGTAACCTGTAGTGTGAGGTGTGAATTTCGCGTGGACGCTGGTGAGTGAACAGGATTCAACAAGACACGCAGACGCACACACACACACATTCATCCACATCGGCACGGAAAGACCACATGGCGTTCAGTGAGTGCAGGACAAAAACAAAGCATGATGCTTATTATTATTAAGGATAATAAGACGAATAACGTAGAAGAACAGGATACATATCTTTCAGGTCGTTGCTAGGTGGTCCGATGGAGCTAAAGCTGAGCTAATTTACACTTTTTGCGCTGAAATAATTATTAATTTGTGCAAGGCTCTCAGGAAAATGATGATCATCATGAGATGAATCTACACGATCCTCTTTGTGGGTATACCAAAGTATGATAGGTGTGGGGAAAAACCTGAGAAAAATCCTAGAGTGAGGGAAAATCTTGATGTTTGTGGAACGCATGAAGATGATCCATTATGGTGAGGAAGTCATATAACTAGGTCGTCGTCGCCTCATATCCGTAATTATGGGTCTTCGTGCAAAAATTCATGAGGAGATTATTCTATCTTTTCCATTTGGCGAACCATTGCCCTCTCCTTGTACGGTTTAAGTAATTATTATTGACTCAATTTCACACGGCGTTGTAATTTTCAAGTTAGCAGTGTAATTATTATCACTCGGCTATGATTAAGACGTGCACCGATCCGAGTTCCTCGTACAGCCAGGATTGCGGAACGGGCCTCGTGTATCTGTGTATGTGGGTGAATGTACGTATGTGTGTTCATGCTCATATTTGTACACGTTTGTTTGTAAATGTGTGTGTGTATGTGTGCGTGCGTTCGTATGTGTAGTCACTGCATGTAGTTACCCACCGCTCGGGCTAAGTTAGCGCTCGTTAGGTAGTCTCCGTCGCGTGTAAAATATGTTCCACCGACATACGCTCATGTGTAAACAAGCAATAATGATTTGCCTGGGAAGAAGAGGACAAGTTTGTAGCCTCCACGATTTATCGTTCCACTGATTAGGATCAAATGAATAGACTATACTCCTTTGACTCCTCATCAGTCCGCGTTCCCTAAGCTCTTGCCACTTTAATTGTTATGCACCGCAGGTTGGGAGGACAAGGAGTAATTATTACTATTAAGCTACGGAAACTCGTACAAGATTAGCTGTCCCGCCTCAAATCCCGCAGCAATTTCGCACTTCCCACCACACAACCACACGCATACACATGATACCAGGTGTGACATGGGAACCTGCGGCAATGGATCTCGTGAAAACTTCATTTATTCCTCACTCATCAAGAGGTCATCTCATAAGCGCCAAGATTCGCAGAGTTGCTCTTTCGGGGCAATTTTTTCCATGTCGTACAGAAGTCTTAACTTGGATGAGTCACACCTTTTCAATACACAAAAGTGAACAACCATTTTTTCAATGGTGACAGCACTGGACCGCAACAGCCAAAATGCTGGTGGGAACAGAGTGCCAAAAGCCATGGCAGAGAGATCCTCAGCAGCTTCCTCGTAATTTTTGACTTTTTGCTCCAATAATTCAGACAGTTTTCAACTGCCAACCAAGAGGAGACAGTCCCCTCAGGGGTTCATGCAAGTGAAGTGGGGCCAAGAGGTACACCAGTTTGGCAGGGGACGCATGGACGGGCATACATGTAGTGTATAGCCTATATTAGCTCTGTCTGTGTAGCTCCAATGCTCCGCAAGAGCTCTGAAAAAAGCACTCTGGCCGGACACCTACTGCCCATCTGTCCTGGACATTTAGATAGTAATCAGGTTCTTCTTTCCTATAAACATCAAATGAGCCATTAATTGTCAAGATGGATGATTCTCTCCTTGTCTCTTCTGTCTTCACATATAATCCAATATGCCAGGCTCTTGCGGGCAAGCACGCACAATGAACACACACACATTTATACATACAAACATTCAGCCGTCTGTGTGTGTGTGTGCGTGTGTATGAATGCAAGTCTCCGTGCCCACTTAAATTTAGAGGAAAGAGAGTCATTCAAAAAATACTGTAGTGAACTCATTCACCCGAGTCAGAGCGTATGCGTAGCAAGAATGTCAGAAACTTGGTCATAAGAATGTCACATATATTTTATGTGCTGGATCTCGCTTCCTTGCAACAATCAACCCCTTTTATGCGCATGCTGAGAGCACATTCCAGGCATTCTCAAAATTTTCCTACCCTTGACACCATCACGTTAGTAGACATGCCCCCACGGGTTACGGGATATGAATTCATTTACCAAGCACCAATAATGTTTTAATCTGAGCCAGGGCACTGGGTACATACAAAGGGAGATTGTAAACAGGATTTGTGAATACAGTCGTGTGTCACCCTCCCAGCTCGTTTTCCTCCTGGTTTTCGAGCATGAGAGCGAGATGTGTGATATGAGTCCCGCTTTATTTCCCTTCTACATTGGCTCCTCATTTACTCCCTAAAGCCTCCCCCTGACTCAACTTTGTTCAGCTCCGCAGGGACTCAGGGGACAAGATTTTTCTAGTCATTTTAACAAAATAACTCGTCCCCTGTCGATTTCACATGACGGATTACGGGTCAGATCCTACCGAGTCGGTCAAAAAGTTTGCCATTGTCCCAACTCAGAGCCCGCAGTCTCGTTTCTGCCATTCATTGACCGTCTTTGTATGAAAAGATGGGAGCTGGTCGAAGTGTCATCTCGGCAGAGTCGTCTTCTATACAACTCTGGAGGTTTCGACCACTTTTTTTACACTCACATTAAAAATTCACGTCATCAGCTTATGTATTTCTAGTATCCGCGATGACACTACGGTGTGTTGGAAATGGTGCGCCGATAGGACTGTGCTTTTAGTGGTGGAGCTACTGCAGCGGAGCATAATAATGAGGCGATGCAGCACCGGTTCGCACTCGCACTGGTAGTTAGTACTTTACGCTCACTTGGTACAGAATAGTCAGGGTTACAAAAAACTGGAGTAAGTGTGAGCGAGTCGGGGAGGAGGATGAGGAGGCGGATTATAATGAATAAGAGTACGTTATCGCTGTAGAGAAAATGTAAAAATGACGACGGTGAAGTGATGATGATGGATTTCATCCCACAGTTTCGCTACACTGCTCACGCGGCCTACCTTCTCGCGGCCGTTGACGTTTCACGTTCACACTCTCGTGTTGTACGCACTTTAGCGCCATGTTTCCCCTCTGACGACGTGCGTCCACATGCTAAAAACCCTATACCTCTTCTTGCTCCCTAATGATTCTCAGTGGTTTCCGCTCATAATGTGGAGGACTTTGGGGCCACATCAGTACGCTGCTGTTCGCATCGGAGGGTCACAACCATGGCATTCAATAAGTGCACGAATAAAGGGTGAGCTGGGCAGAGATTTCTGGTTAGTTTTCCCTACAACGTGATTTGCTACTTCATTTGATTTTCCCGCTCTCCACCGCTCATGCTACCAGAGTGGCGAGTAAAGGAATAAATAATTTTGTTGCTATTAATAATGGATTTACTGTGGAGGGGTTGTGGTAGCATCAGAAGTTGCACAGGTTATATGGAGAGCGGACTACAATTGTAACCGCGGAGTGCGGCTTCAGTTGTCAGGTTATGACTGATGACGCCGGATGCTCGGGCCGTGATGGTTTTCCTATTTAATATTACTTTGTTTTCCAAACACTTACTCGCCAGCCAGTAACCACCACCATCACACACATACGCACGCACGCACCCTGTACAGACACACATGTACAAATAAACATTTTTTCCCTGTGGCTCGTCATTTTCAGTTGAAGGGTTGTGTGTGTGTGTGTGTGTGCGTGTGTGTGGATGCATGTACTTACTACAAGTGATGCACCGTGTTTTGCATTTAAATAGATGCGCGGCATAGGTGGTTTAGCCAAGGGCTCTCTCCACTCACCTCGTGTGTTCTCCTCGGTATGGATCATGTAACTCACTTATTCTCTTTAGAGGATTACACTGTACAGGAGGGGGAAGGGCTAGTGGTAGACATGATCCATTTTTAGTATACTAACATCACCCGCCCGCCCGGTCGGTCCTGGTTCCCACTGCCTCTCCATAGGTCTACATACATGACATCAGAAGATATTATTATTTACGCACTCTGCACTCACCTTCCGTGCACATGATTGCTGCGTAACAACTCGGAGGCGCCAAAGTGAGTGACTGTGTGGGGATTTTAGGGTGAGCACTAAATTAGAGCCGTGGCTCAAGTCAGCCCTCAGTCAGAATGGAACAGAATTGTAATGTGGAGAGGGTTCAAGTTCATCGCACACCTCCGTACTGAGTCACGTCGTAGTATACTAATACTCCTGGTCACGCTCTGAGGCTGACTACTGACTGAGAGTCAACCGCTCAACGCACAGAGTGCTGACAAGTGGACGGTTGCTAAAAGCCTATGAGGCTCAAGCCGATTTGCATGAGCTAAGTAGACTCATTGACGCTGACCACCTGGAATTCCCTGTGGTGACCAATGTAAGAGGATGGGGCTTTACTTTCGTATAGAAAACACTATGGGCTTTGTCAACTCCAGTCTTCAAATCACTCACTCCGCCGGTTGACTATAACGGAAAGTATCCTAATGCCTCGCATGCAGGCCATTAAAGGAGCCTAAGGATTAAGGTTGGCTAAAAAAATTATTCCCTTATCCGCCATCCTCATCTCCGGCGTGATTTCTGGCTGCTGGAAGGAGGAATAACTGATGTCCTCGAGTATTAGTTGCTCTCATGCTATTCAATTCACATCCGACCATGAGTGTGTAGGTTCACTACACAGAGCACAGGGGCTGTGCAATGGCATATTCCAACACACGACCTATCGTATCGTACAGTTTACATTTCACATTCTGCCACACTCCTTCCAAACGGCGCCCCTTAGAGAGTCAAATGAGGTGCCATAAGTTTGCGGCGGAAGGAAGGCTTTGTACTTTGTGTGGGCAATAAAAGCTATGAAACCACCCATATCGGTAGAGATAAAAAGTCCATGGTTTATCCCTTAACACAAACATACTTCCCCTGTCAGTCATACACAGAGGGTATCATATTTACAAGCCCTGGGCTGTCGTCTCGTCTCTGCATACATATCCGCACCGTGGGGCACACATAAGGAACTTGCACAAATTCGGTCCACGTACCCTTCTATAGATAAACCTCATAACTCCTCCCGTCCATGCCCATGTTCCATGTGTCCGGTATGGTTTCACGTATAGTGTTCGATGTGTGGCACCGCACAGCAGAGACGGAGCTGATACGCGGGCATGAGTTTAATGTAAATCCTGATGTGTGTGGATTGCCTTGTTGTGTCTGATGCCATTGTTGAGGCGACGAGGGCCTCACCCATGGCACGGCCACGGACAGAGAGGCATAGGGGGACTACCACAAACCACAATCATGTTTATTTTCCAGCTTGTGTGTATAATGCGGAGATTAGCTGGAGTAAAATTTTTTAAGTGGAATGGAGCACTTTTGAAGGGAGAGACGGGAAGATATAGGGGCAAACATGGGAGAGCAGGGAAATGTTTTGACTTGACGGATTAAGAACGTGAAAAAGAGGGTTGGATGAAAGAGGAAAACTTTCGTCAAAGGGGAGCAATCACCCTACCCTCGGATCATATAGACTCACAGGGAGTCAAAGTCAAGTGTATATGTACCACGTAGGATGGGCACACTCTATGACAACATTATGGACCCAACACGGCCCGCCGCACATGTTTCATCTTATTTCGGTACACACTCGCACACACACACACACTGCCGCCGTGGCACTACTTACTCCTCTTATTGAGAAACGGAGACAGGCACCCAAAATTTCCCCTTTTGTTCGCACCCTGAAGACGATGAGCTGTATCACATGGGATACATTTGTGCTCAATTGTACAACGAAATACTTTTTCCGTTTCGACTTAGCAGTGTAGCCCAGACAGAAAAAATGAAAGAAGTAGCGCTCAGGAGCAGAACCCCCCAGCTCCTCTGTCAGATTGGGAAGGACCCTGGAAGTAGTGGCTGATAGATAAGTGAGTGTGTGCGTACTTTTAAGATTGACGGATTGCTTTTTACCACACAGCTCACCCTGTTTCTAATATGCTGTTTACCCTATGTATATATGCATGTATATTTCTCAGCTTCCTCTGGGTGTTTCCAATTGAAGACAATCCATTCGCTCTATGCTTCTACATTGCGTGTGTGTGTGTGATGCTCGACTGACGACCTGTCATTGACTCACCGACTTAGTGACGACGCTACTTGTAAACATTGTATGCTCATTTCTTCACAGTTTTCGGTTCCCCTGGGACCAGGATTCATACCAGAGGTAATGGTGGTAATAGGAGTAGTATGATAGAAGCAATGTCAGCAGATAACTCTCAGTCGACCGGCCCGCCCTGAAATGTACATAAAAATAAGTAGGAGTGTCTCAAAATTCCGCCTATTATGTGGATGAACAGGCTTTTCATATTTGACAAGATACCTATACGTATCCCATTTACAGCAAATGCTGTCCCCCACCCCCTCTGTGGTTATCTTCCTATGCAACAACACAGTCAAAATACAAGGATGCTTCAGCACTTCTTTCACTCGTCACAAAATGTTGTGTGCTGTGATCTCCGCGGATGTGGAGATTAAAAATGATGCGGAACGAACTGTTTCACAGAGCCAGGCTTTGATTGTCCGTGAGAGCCCAAACTTTAGGTCTCCCATTTTTCCGGTGCGGGGATGTGATGTCGTAAATACAGTAACAGGTGAGAAGTTCTCTGACTGTGAGGTGGAAGGAAGTATTGTGTGCAACGGGCAGGTTCATCTGTAGCAGTACAAATCATGGGATATCCCAGATGGGACACCATTCATGGCCCACTCACTGCCCTGTCATAAGAGGCGAGAGGCATTACGTTGCTAAGCTGTGGAATTACAAGGGGCCAATGATATTGGAGAATAGTTTATTTTCTAATTTATGCTTTTATTGTGTCATTTATATGTCGCCAAGATGAGATCTACAGATTATAATTCAGAGAGAAAGAGAGAGAGGGGGGGATGAAGGCTCATTAAATGGATAAATGTTACATGAAGGTCCTCACGGACGCGGGGGCTTGACAGTAAATGGAACCTGCTGGAGGTGAAACCGTGTGCTCACTTAACTTGTGATGCTGTGTTGCTGGGTATACCTGACGTGAAGCTGGATTTTGAGGATAATGCATTTCGGGGTAGACAGGGCCAAAGGTTCTTATGATAATCTGAGCTGATTTAAACGGTCAAGATGAGAGTTGGAGATATGTAAACTGGAAAGATCCGCTACTCACTCTGGGAGGGTGACGGTGTCAATTGTAATACTATAGAAGTACTCATCCGGCCTCCAAACGCACCACCTCGTGCATATAGTACACTCCAGAAGCCTATGTTTTGTCTTCACTCTGCTTGTGTGAATCCTCGGCGCTTACCCCCTGATTAGTAGAACATAAAATGGGGTAGTTGTAATGCGGACTTTAGTGAAGGAAGCGTAAGTAAATATTTGTAAGTAGTCATGGCTTTGGCCAACAGTTTATATGACTGACAGAGGGGACAAAAGGGGGGGAGGCATTGCAGTCTGATTGTTACTTACGATGGTATGACGCGCAGCTGTTACTCCCCGGTCTAAACTTTCCTCGTTTCCCGCTCTGTCTCTATCACGCTATCTCGATGCTGTACAATATACATGCATGTTATAGGGTACGCACAAATGTAGAGTGCAGATAACGACGGAAACTAATCTATACCAGAGGATTCGGTGCTCCAAAGTTCCACCTCCAAAGTTGATCATGAGAGTATGTGTGGAAGAGGCAAGAACAGAGCTAGTGTAAATATTCGAGATGGATAAATGTTCAATGAGTTCTGGATGGTGAAACCATCTGCTGTGGGCCACCATATTGCTCTGCTGTGAAACCGAAAAAATATGACCCAGATTTTACCACCAACATCACCCGCTCCACCAAGAATTTATTAATAAAGTTTCACAAATTCATTGCACTTTGCAAATATTGCACGCAGGTACACGACTACACGCACACACTAAAATACACACACACACACACACACATATTCACAGAAACACACACACTCGAACTCATGCATACGAACACTAATATTTCCACACGAACACACATACACACATGGGTAGCCGCCAACCATGTGGACAGTGGAGGCGGTGACCACAGCGTGCACTTCATCAGACCGTCAACACCACAGTCAGTAGCTACCCAACAAGTCAACCTCATAGTCCAGCCACTCCCGCGTAATAGAGCTGGTTCAGCCGGAATGCGCTGGCTGGTATGGGTGGAGCAAGTAAGTAAGGATTTCCTGTGCAAAAAAATCTTGGTGGGGGGAAAAGTTTACGTGCATTAAGTGAGTATGGAAGTTAAATCCGATTTACATGTTTCAACTTGTCACTTTTTCCAAGGAGAGGAAAAGAAGAAGGAGCTACCAGATTTCTTGAACCTGTCTACTCCCCACAATTTGTACCCATGCTGTTCCCCCTCCCCCTTAGTTCCTCAATGTCTCGCTCCGGCTCCCCTGCCCCTTTAATACTTCTCAAAAAGAGATTCATTTTAATTTATGACATCATCATACTGTGGTTGCGGCTACTGGGAAAACAGGACTACTTTAATGCTGAATTACAGGTGAATACGAACGATGAAAAGGCATTCCAATTCTCTCACTCTCCTCATCCCTCATCCGAGCCCGAACTCATCTCAGCACATGACACTAAGTGTTACGCATAATATCAAGGGGATTCATAACTTCTAACCTGCACCACCACCTCACTGGATTTAGATTCGCCACGGTCCTATGGTATGTACAGTACAGTATTCACTGTTGAACCAAGGGGTTTGTACAACGGACGGCAATGCAGTGCCTACAAGAGTTGCTCCGTGCAGAATTCAGTGTGGGGTATCGACTTAAGTGGCTGTAGTTGTCGATGTTTACCCCGAGATTTTTGAATGTAGCTCCAACTGCGAAACCAGTTTAGAAATGTGGTTCTGTCAGCCGTGTTCAACTTGCTTACATAACATATACCCCTGCCTCTTATTTCAGGCAGGCAAGTTTTAGCGTTGATGTGTTTTGCCGTTAACGTATTTCAGAACGGTAATCAGGATTAGTGCAATCTTTTTATGAGTTTAGAGTGTCGTCTTTTTGTCATTTCAACAGCTCATACTCCGCGCACGAGCCTTTCACGCGTTTAGGGTTTCAGCTTCACCCATCATTTCGTTTTCATTTATTCTTGAACTGTTAGCATTTAGAGTTTCTTAGGAAACGACAACTTTCGTTTTCATTTCGTTTTCTACACAGTTGAAACGGTTCCACTTTTTACTTCAGCTTAGCATCATCGTAAGCTCCTTCGCCTGAAAATGAAATGAGGAGCATGTGACGGATAAAAATCTATGTCTAAACAAAAAATTTACGAGAGATGTTGAAATGATGCAGAAACGATTGCAACACAAAGCTCAAACTCTAAACTGAGCTATTTTGAAGGAAACATACTATTCTGAGTGATTTTAAGAATTCGTTCTAGTATTCTGATATTTTTAGTGAGTTTCTCAACTGAAATCCTGAATATTATTGCAATGGTTACATCCGTGGATTCAGTAGTGCCGGAAAATACGTACAAGTATCCTTTTTTCTGGTGATAAGGGTAAAGAATACATACTAATTTTAATACCTTGACGGATACCAATACCTGAAACTGTTCATCCCAGTCTGTAACCACCATACCAGATAACAGCAGTCGGTTACCCCACACTGGGCAGAATCGTAGATTTCCAGACGTCACAGGAACAAAACTTGCCTATTAATTTCCCTTTACGTTGACACTTTGTAAGTACACCATGATTATTACCCCTGTTATGAAGTTGAGCCTGCGTAAAAGGATGTTGGCGGGACGCGCATGGAAGCTGAAGCATCAGGTTAATTGTTCTTCTCCGCGCGCAGTCTATACAGCAGTGTAGAAGGGAGACGACTGGGCAGACGAATAACGTCAGGATACCAACATATTACTACATCCACTGCTACTACTACCGGTACTACAACTGCTAACCAAGGAACAAGTTGAGGAGAGATGAGGGTAGTAAATTCAAGTAGACACATGGGGCCCAGCAGTTCACCATTATTTGATTTGTGAGCCCTTGAAACGAATTAGCATGAGTCCATCCATTTGTACGGAGCTGAGAGAGAGAGAGAGTGAGACAGTGAGAGAGACAGAAAAAGAGAGACGGATGCAGATACACCCTTCTCAAGATGCCACATTAAATGCTGTGAGAAGATTCTGTGTGAGAAGCTGACAAGAACTGAGAATGGCAGAATGTTGCTGATATGAAGCGACTCTGACACTCCATTCGTTTCGGACAAGTTAAAACGCACCAGGGTTTATTTTTTCCTCGCTGACAAGATCCGCTCCTCATAATGTAGGAGCGATGCAGGTGGTCTATTAAACATGCTCCGCTAGTGAGCTACCGGCTTTTTATCCCAATCCATTATTTGTACCTAATGTTTTGAGGAAAGTACTTCAGGAAATATGGATTATGCGTGGGTTTTTAATGTGCATGTGTGTATGTGTAACAACATGTACGTGCGTGTGTGCATGTGCTTACGTCTAAGAGCGTATGATGTGCGCATGTGCGTAAGTGCATTTTTGACTGTAATATGTGCGTTACTATGTACTGTGTTCGTAAGTGAGTGCTTGTGTATGTGACTGTGTATATTCAATGTTTGGGAGGTGTGACTGCGTGTTCTGTGCGACTACATGTGTGACCGTGTATTAATTGCAGATGTAAGAGTAAGTACGTGTGACACTGTCCCGTACATTTGTTTGTGTGAAGTTGTGGTTCATGTGAGAGGGACTCTTCGTGTTCATCTATGCTCACACTCAGCAGCACATCTTTTGAGCCATGACCCTGCCGTGTGCGTCGCTTTTCTGTGACTGGCAAGCTTTTGTACCGAACCTTGTAGTCATATTTCATGACGTTATCCGAGTTTCATGAGGAGAGGTGAGTCACTCCGCCCTAATCCCTGTGTCACTCGTAATTCCAGATTAATCCGAAGGAGCTACGGGGCTCTTTCTGTCAGGGTGTATAAAGTAATAATGCGCCGCAATTTAAAATTAAATAACTCCTGATGACTTCTAAAAATCCATCTTGTCCTCACAAATGTTCAGACGTGCTAATAATTCCGTGTCCTCCAATCTGCAACTCCATCCAACAACTTGTGGAACTCTGGACATCGTAACCATATGAACGGATAACCTTACTTGCGGTACGGTGGCCTTGAATGAACGGTAATATGGCTTTTTTTTCTTGTAGTGTTAAAGCATTGTACATGGAAGTGGGGAAAACGAAATGGAGGAATCTAGACAGAAACCCCATGTTTACGACACTAAATAGGAGGGTAAGGTAAGTGTATAAAACGGATTGATCTGGGACTTATAAGGCATACTACCCTTCCCTAGAATATACTATACCTAAAACCCTTCTCCCAACTAATGCCTAGTTTCGGAAAAAATCACATGTGAAGTTTCACGAAAATCGAAACTGGGAACTTTAACATGGGATTTCCCATAAGGATTTCCATGGTCCCAAGGG
>WJFA01001565.1:0-20526 GCA_009870155.1 Pseudobourletiella spinata | reverse complement strand
TAATAATAATAATAATAATTATAGTATAAAAACTTTGTGGATGTTCCTTTTAAAGTTTTCCCTCCATGTTCTGTTCCCACCCTGAAGAATCACACACACACGCACACACACATACAGACACACACACACACACACAGTGCTCTGGCAACTACTGTTATATTGCTCTCCCGCTCCTCTCATTCCTTCCCAATTCCTCATCTCCGTTTCCGGACCTGTGCCCCGGCTTTTAGTGTACACTGTACATATTCTATATATATTTCAAGTATTGAGTAGCATATTGTTACTATTGTTATTATTATTATTATTATTATTATTATTATTATTATCGATATAATTTCTCTCCGAGTGGGAAGTGGTAGTGAGGGTGGAAATCTCTATTGATTCCCTCACATCCCCTACCCCATTCCACTCTTCTTTTTCCCCTTCTCTGTTTAGTTTTTCTCCACAACGTGGCGGGTCGGAGTTGGACTTGACGAGCTTTAACCCTGTTGTTTTATTTTTGTGGGATCCATGCAGGTGAACAATGCAACGGCCCGTGTTCAAACGAAAAAACCCATAGCAGCGGGGATTGCCAATGGTCAGTTCCACATTTATTTGTATCTATTTATATATATAGTTATATATAGACATCTCTCCGTCTCTCCTGTGTATGCTAGTATTTGATTTGGTAAGTTTGAAAAGAAAAAAACAGGGTTCATGACATGTTTCATGTGGCCATGGGATAAGATGCTGAGGATTTACATTTTTTATATTTTACAAGGATTTAGGATTGCATTTTACAAAAAATGTAATTCAAAAACACATGATTGGATAGAGCTGAAGAGGGGAGAAAGTTTAACTTTCTTACATCCAGTTGTTCCTGCTCTTCTTATTAGTATTCTTTTAGTATTACTATGTAATTATTATTATGCTGCTACACAAATCTCCTGTATGTATTTGTACTAACTGTTTTTTGGCCGCGCTGTTGCATTTGACATAGCAAGGCGTATGATTTAAGTTGGGTGAGCTCGGAAGAAGCTATATAGGTACCATTATAGTTTCGTACTTATTATTAATGATGTTTAACTTTTTTTGTATGTTTCTTCCTCTTTGCTCTGCACCGTTTTGTTGGATTGCCCTGGTGTCCGTTTTCCATGGTGATGATGCTGATGATGATGATGAATATGATGGATATGATGATGGTTATATGCCTGGACGTAAAACACATACGGCACGGATGAAAACAAAAATCCCACCTCCTCTTTGATTTTTGCTGGTGCTGCTACTGTCTCTCTGTTCGTGACTTGAACTGAACGCTTGTTGAATGAATGGCGGCTGGGGGTGATGGGGGATTGACTCCGGTCGGTGACACTGTACTGCCGCTACCACTACTACTATTACTACTACTACTACTACTGCTGCTACTACTTGTGGTCATGTGTGAAGTTGGAGCTGTTCGCGGAGCTGGATTGATCCCTCGTGGGCTGGGGCATCGGTTGACCACCGTCGGGGGTCACCATCATCAGTCACCGCTGGTTGCTAACTCGGCTGGTTCTGCTGCTGCCATTGCTGCTGCTGTTGCTCGACAGAACTCTCTTCAGAATTTGAGCGCAGCGGCAAGTGCCATGCATGGATTAGGACCGTAAGTAACAGTGTACACACACACACTCACACACAAATTAGTTGTTAGTTGTTGTGGGGTCCTCCGAGAGGATATGACTGCTCATATGTTTTGTTTGTCCGTATTACTACAGGAGGAGAGGCCTGTGGTATTTTATATAAATATATGTATATGTATGTATATATACCACATAAGTATACATATGGTATGTATACATACATATGCATAGCCTACATGGCCTACAAGTATCATGGCTCTTGTGCCATCACTAATGCCTTTTTTGTTGACTTACTTTGATTGTTGAGATTGTCGTTTTTTGTAATCACACACGAGTAATGACAGCATGTTCTTTTGCAGACCGACTGGGATCACAGACACTCACACAAACACATGTACACATTGCTTTTTGGCGCATATAAATTCATATTTTTTGTGTTGCAACCCGCTCTGACTAACGAGAGAATATCATGGCTCTTACTATTTTCTGTTCTCTCTGTCTACAGAGTGGATGTCTAAATAACCCATCCGAAGTATCCTATGCCTCTCCCTCCCCGTTCCCTGCTTGTAGGGTTGTCCTTCCGCTTCCGTTGACTCTGGAGAGCTTTTGGAGACAAGAGCGGATCCCTCCTCGTTCTCTACAAATATTTTTTTACCTTGGTTTAACTGATACATTGACGAATCCGAAGTATGACTACCGAGTCCTTAAAAACTGTGATTATCCCCACCCATGTTATGATGATTAGCGAAGGAAAGGAAAGGATGATTAAAAATGAACCAATATGATTCTCTAGTTTAGTGCTGACATGATTGCGTACGAGAAACTATTATTGACTCCGTCTCCTCCCTGCCCGCTCCCTTTTCATTTGTTGTTAAGCTTCGCCCCAGACAGCGAGGACGAAACTAACTATTAATTATTGGTTAGCTGACTTGCGGCTGTGTAGACGATCAAGTGAAGAACTAATCACTCCTAGCATCTTCCCATCTTTGGTGACTCTCGTCTTCACACGAAATTTAGAATTGTATACTTTACAATACTTTTTTGAAAAATACTATGCGTGATTACAAAAAAAATCTGTCAAAATGTGACTATAATTACTACATGGCCTTGAAATAAGTTGTTTGTTTGTATGTATGATGACTTTGAACTCGTTTACGCCGCTCATCCCACTTTAATGTTAGGATGTTGTGGTGACCATGTTGACATTATTGCCGTATTTGCTCTTAATAGTTTTCTTGCCCTCGATATTTAAAAACTATCCAGTCTAAATTCTCGTAATTCCTTGGTTGGAAACGATTGATATCCCTATTTTAATTAGTTTAGTGTAACTTTATCCCGGCTATGTACTCCTTTATAAAGTAGCTCAGTGGAATTTTAGAGTCCACACAGGGGGGGGGGGTACGGGAGGTCTGGTTGCTATTGAATCAAATACGGCACATCGTCATGAGCACCCCGACATCCATGACATGACACTTTTTTTAGCTTTCCTAACAAAGCTATTCATCCTTAGAACCGCCTTGAATTCTTCTGCATAGAGAGGGAAACTTTAATTATTTGCTCCTTGTTTTGCAGCGGTGTCTACTATGATCCTTTCCTAGCTGCCACTGCTGCGGATCCGCGAGTTCAGGTATGTACACACCACTACACTGTGCTATGAAACTATGATTGCGGGATCAACCGTTTCTTGTTGACTATTCCCACTTGAGGAGGAAAATTTTACTATTAATTAATTATTACATTACATCAATTATTAATTAAGATTACAATTAATTAATTATAAAAATGTAATTAATTATTTGCAGGCATCATACGCCGCTGCAGCTACCTACACTGCTGCAGCAGCCAGGGCAGCCTATGCTGGCGCTGCAGCTGCCCAACCGGCGGGAGTTGCCGGGTTCGTTCCTGGGTAAGACAGTTATGGGAGGAGCATTTCACATTCATTGCGTAAAGGTTGCTCATCATCCGGGATTCTAAAACTGGATTTTCTTTCCTTTTTCCCCCATAATTCCGTATAGATACGGCAGAGAGTTTCCTGAGACCTATTTGAGCCACAATATCGGGCCAGTCACCGGTTATGGAGTAAGTTTCCTGGTCATAACCTATGACGCTTTACGAAAAGTGGAGCGGTGACTGATGTTTTGACTATTTTTTCTTGCAGACTGCAGTCTACAGAAGTGGCTACAATCGTTTCGCCCCCTACTGAAAGCGTGTGGAGGTGTCAACTAATAATAATATATAGTAGCCATAAAGCCCGTTCACACAAGAAGAGTGCTGTGGAGTCAGGACATGAACTACTTAATGCAGTTTTATTTACCGCTCTATATATGTATATATATCTATATATCTGTATATGCTGCTGAAGCCCCTGGTTTTGAGATTTCGTTGGCAACTGGAAGGGCGCGTGCCCAATAATTATTATTATGATGCTGATGATGCAGTTGGAATTATTGGAAGGGGACAGACAGCCCTTCTGAGTCGTACAAACTCGCTTGACGGAGCAGTTATTTGTTGCAGCTACATATATACAACTATGATTATTATCATTATTATTACTATTACTATTCTGATATTGTCCGGAAGATGCAAAGGATTATACTCGTTTTTGGGGGTTTCAGCCAAATGTGTTAAAAGCTCTCCTCAAAAGTACCTACATGCATGCGATTTTAGGTACAAAAAACAGCTTGATTTCGCCTAATAATTATTAATGAATTAATTATGTTGTAGTTTAGTGAGTAGTGTGAAAATAGTTTTTGCTCTATGGGGTGTGTAGCATTTATTGAAGCCAGACCCCCGCTCCCCCTCCTTCTCTGAGTCAGTTTGCATTTGTGAGCAAAGTATGAATTTGCTGTTAATCTCGAGTCTCATTGTGTGAAACTCCTATATAATACTCACTTCGAATACTGTAGTCGTAATTCAAGGGTTTTACAAAGTCAACAAGACTTTAGTTGTAGACAGGAAGGAGAGGAGGTATATATAACATTAATAATGAATGAAATAATTATTAGTATTTGCGGTTGTAAGAGTACGTCATGTATACTATTAGAACTGATTCATATAAATGTATGGATCTGCCGCAGAAGAGGAGGCTCAAATGGTGAAAAAGGGAAGTGACAGTGATGTTGACAGGTTCACATGTGAAATATAGGAATAGACGATTTGGATCAGTTTTTCCCTCACATTTTTGCCATTTATTGTAAACACAGGGACGAGGGGATCCTCCGTTATGCCCCTCTGTGTCTCTCTCAAGTCCTCATGTGTAAATTGATAAATTTATGGGTAGACTTATAAGACGTTTTGCATTTCAACATCATCATCAAAAGGTTTATCTTGGACGAGGGCCGTTGACAACGGTTGTTGTGGAAACTTGCGATGGCATGTTGGTAGGGATCAAGTGCGGAGTACAACATGAGAACAGGTGATGTGTGTGAGTCTTTGTTGAGTCTTATAACAATATTGTGGAGCCAAAGCGGATAAGATCAACTTTTGACAGTTCTCGAACAGTGTTTAAGGCCCGAGGCTTGGATAATGTTGATGATAATGATAATGATGATGGTGACACAACTACGACACACTGCGTAGTGATGATAAATGTAAAAGCTTGACAAGATAGTTACCGGTATTATTACTACTGCATTACTCCTATGTAGGCTAAAATACATTAAAAGTAGTGTCGCAAGATTGACCATTTAGTACAACACGAATGCGGAAATCATTGACGTACCAATTGATATACATACATATATATACATATATATGAGAGAGTACACTCAAGTCGGATCAAAGTGATCATATAGCGCAGCTGTGACATCGTTTTTTGACACAGTGGCACACAGTCTTGATGTAGCTTTGTTGAGGAGTTTATTTTATGTCTCTTTGTCTCGTTATTCGAAAGACTTTCTTGGAGTTGGAATAATTTGTTTCGGTGGGTGAGAATGTGTTTGTGCGTGGTTGAGGGATCGGAAATTGTGGAGCTTTTACATGAAGGATTCACCATGTAAAAATTTTGCATTCACTCATGATCATGATGAGTGGATGTGAATGTGGGGTTATGAAAGGTAGCCTGTTATTATTTTCCACAAATTTGTTGTATTACCTTGATATCTACTGTATCCTGAACCGAATTTTTGAGACCTTTTTTTCTGTACTTGCCAATAATGTAATATTCATTCGTGACGACACACACCCACAAGTTCTCCGAGAGAATAAGCACAACAAGGTATGACCAACCTACCCGTGAGTCGGTCGGGTCATTATTTTTTGCAGCTTCGAGCTCATCTCTTCTTCGTCTAAGTTTGTATAGACTCATTTATAAAATCGGTGGATAAAATGCAACAATGTAATAATCTCATGAAAATCTTGACATGACGTTAAATACTTGTCAAAGCAATGTCGAGACCAGTGAAGAGGTCTCGCGGAATCGCCAATATCACTCAGTCATTAGTGCACAAGTTGGAACAAAGAACAAATTTGAATCTCTGTACGCGCAACTCTCTATTATTACTGTTTGAACTCAAATATATACATGTATATGTATCTACGTTCTGTAATATTTAGCTAATTCGGTTTAATAGGTCACAATAGTTAGCAGCACACGAGGGTTTTTAGTATCCTCTTCTAATGTAGTAGGTAACTGCCGCGTACATGTCTATGTATCCACGGAATTGCATACTCATGTGATTAAAATGAAATTATTACGATTATTATTATTGTTATTTATAAAGGTACGTACTATGTTACTTAATTCAGCTCTCCTAAATAATATTAGGCATATATATACATATAAATATATACAAACTTATGTATATGCACATGTATGCATATATTAAAACCATTATTCATGACTTGGTCGAATTCAATAAAACTCAGATTGTCAATATTGCTCACTCGATAGGTGAAACTTGTGTGGTATTTCCCACCGTCTGACCTTTACTCATATGTTAGAATAATACATCATGCGTAAGCGTTACTCCTTACTAATAATAATCCGACATAACTCCTTAAAACTACAGCGACCACAATATTAATCACGCTATTTGCGAGTTGCATGCACTTGAGTGTAAGCGCGATTTCACCTCGGTTTGAACTGGTCTCCGATCCATCAATTTTCAGCAGGAAATGAACGCAGTTTACTCTATTCTCACCTTGTTACATGTTACTCATGTTAAGTAAGATGCAAAGTGCTTGATCTCGTTGCTAGTATCTTTTTTTGAGGTGACCTCCTAATAAATTTGAAGAAACAGACAAGCTCTTGGTGACACGTTTTGCCATTTGCCGGCTTGGATTATTCTACTAAAATAACTCAAGCCGGTACAATTAGCAAGAACTGCCGGGGAACTCATACAAGTATTATTACAAACATTCGGAGGCACATTAAAATATTTCTTTAAAATTACTACCACGCACGGGCCAACGATACTGGTTGGCTTCCAGTGCTAGTATAACATTAGCTCCTACACTTGTCTCACACATTCTCGAATGAGTTTTGGTACAAGTCCAAATTTAACCTTCAAATTGTGAAACAAAGTTATCAGCTTCCGCAGCGAAATTATTCTACCGTGGTACCAAACGAACTTGTAGCCCGTTGCGTGGACGGAGGATGACTTCCGTTGATAGTTTAATGTCCTCCCGTCTATCCAGCGATTCAATTCGGAAGTTTCGAATCAAATTGGCCATAACAACTTTGATCTCCATCATTGCAAACTTCTGCCCTGTGATCAGTTTGCAAATAATTGTGAACCGCAGCCCGTAGTCACCCAAACAAAGTAGAAGTAGTATCAATCACCAAGAAGTAATCAACAAAATTTAATACCGATGCAGTTCCGTGGTCCAGCGGAGAACGGGAGGTAGGCAAATGGATGACGCCCGATGCAGTTCTCGGGAAAGAACCTATCCGGCTTGAACTCCTCGGGATCGGGAAAGATTTCAGGATTTCGATGTAATTGATATATCATTATTAAGAAGTGCAAACCCTTTGGAATTACAGTTTCATTATCTGTGGGCAGAGAGAGAGCATTAACGCTGGTCTGAAAGAGTGACACGCGTTCAAACTCGGACGTGGAAAAGCTTACCCAGTACCAAATCCTGCTTGAGATGTCTTACGATATTTGGAGCGGCGGGATAAAGTCGTAACGATTCCTTGATGCAGCACTCAAGATACTTCATGCGGCCCAGATGTAGCGAAGTGACTGGGCTGTCTTTATCTTTGCCAAATATGGATAGTAATTCCTCGTACACAGCCTCCTACAATAGACAAATTTTCAAAAATGTCCACCTTAAACTCATTCAACTGTGACGACATCTACAGCTACTTTCGGTGCCTGATAGTGGGGATGAGCTCCAAGAAGGTGGGTTGTCCATGATATACATGCGGCAACTGTGTCATAACCCTATTATAAATAAAAAAAACATGCTAACCATCTTCAGAACATCCATAGTGTGTAATGCCGGTAATAATCCTTCTCATAATGAATTAGGAAAACTATACCCCAGCCATGAAAGTATTTGTCTCGTCCCGAATATACGCATTGCTCAGCTTGGCAGGATTTTCCATTTGGTGCTGAAGGAGCAGGTCAAGAAAGGCAGCATGCTTCTTCGGATGGACCGTGGAGGTCACCTCCGCCGAATTTTCGTTAGCCACTGAAGTTCGTTGCTGGACGCCGGCTTTCCTTTTCTCAACGACCTTCACAGGATCACAATATCAAGTTGCACAACGTGAGGCTTCGTTCCCATCGCAGTCATCACATGAAAACGGCATTAAATTACTTTCTCCGTAAAACTGTGCAGATTTTTTATGCAATCCTGATATAGACGTCCCGCTGAGGTAAGGTTCCAAATGAAGTTGGGATATAGCCATGGACGTGCAAACCGATACTGCTGGAGACCACTGATTCTGTTACCAAACAACCCGGAAGTTGATAAATCACAAGCGGAAATGCTGATCCAATCCCAAACTACAGCAAGTGTACCAGTATGAGGGATCGAATAGAATTTCGACGGTATCATAGAATTGGAACAGCATTTACTTTGACATTGCTTCCACATATGATGAGTCTTCCTTTCTCTGCAATCCAAGAACCTCACCCATTGCAGTTTCTACAATTAAACGATGTGTTCCTGCTTTAATCAAGAAGCACCAGTGAAACTTTGGAGGATGCGTCGTCCGACTTACGGCAAAGTATATCCAGGGTGCACAAGGCGACGTAATGACATATTTCCACCTCTTTATCTCCTCCTTTGGACTCTTCCCTGAGAATCTGAACGAGAATTTGTGACTGAGAGTTGAAGGCAGATAGAAAATTCTCAAGGAATTTGAAGTGGAAAGCGGGAGTGAGAAATTTCCTTCTTTGAGCCCATTTCGATCCTACAGACACACATAGCTTCTGTCAAAATCCACGGTTCGAGGAGCATTTTGATTTTATGTACTTGAAGATAAACAACGAATGATATACTAGTTAATTTTTGAGACTACCTGAAACTGTTATGAGCCCTTCGCCAAGCCAAGGTTCGAAAAAACTCCAGTGTTCAAATTTGTCGATATGGACAGTGGATTTGAGGAGCTTCTGCGAAAATAATGCAGCAAAAATTAAGGAAGATGTCAAACAAATCACGAATGATCAAATAGACACCAAAATAATTCCACATGAATTCTAATGGCAAATGTTAACTTATCTGTCCAAGATCACCTCAACGTCCGTGGGATTGAGCGACACAAAATAGAAGCTAGAACCAAAAGACATGCAAAATCGAGGCCCATATAATTTGGGCCACTCAAATAAGCACAGGTTGGTCATTTCTGAAGGGAGAAAAATTAATGCGAATTCAAGAAAATCCAAGAGTTGTCATTCCCACGATGAAATCAATAATCTCAATATACCTTGATTCGTAACGTTTACTTCCAATGCACTTCCCAATATTGGTAATCTCGGGGGACCAGGAAATCGACTCAAGAATAAGACTTTCTTAGCATGGCGACAGTAGAACAGGAGCGAAAAGAAGGCACCTATACACACGGCCGCAGTAGCAGCAACGATCACCGTCGCAAGTATCATTGTAATTTGTAATACTTTGAGGCGAATTTTGGCTTCCCAACGGTGTCTTCCTCACACGTTGAGTGAAATAAAGCGTTGTTGACAAATCATAGTATTATATACCAACTTCATCGCACCAGCACACCCAGTTTCTACGTAAAAACTTCACTTTGAACTAAACTTTATAAACTGAGGACTCAATTTATTAAGTATAATCCCGTGTAACTGAGCCTCCTGAGAAAAATAGAACGTGATACGTGATGTTATTACTGATTAAATGGAAAGTTTCAAGATAATTTTGTACCATTAAACGCGGAACACAAAAGACAGATCGGAAAGACATGATACGTTCACTTTCAAAACTGGTTCACCTCGACGTAAGAAAAAAACGGTTCTTCTCTTTACTCTTGACGACATTTAGTACGACGGACGGGGATTGGGTGAACTTTATAACCTTTATCCGATGGCACAGCAGCCAATTCGGAGACAGTTGAAGGTCAACATTAAAATGGTATGGTTTGAATCGACAAACCGAATCGTATTGTCCTCAGTCCTCAGCACATACACGTCCCTTAAGACACTAGGCTGTACCAATGCAGTGACCAGGCGTATAATCAGTTTTCATGTCAAAGTACCGTGGCAGTGGTCTCCACTAAATAGATAGACGTTCACGGCAAGGAGTCAGAGGGGGCGGATCCTGTGGGCGGGGTGATCTCGCAGATTCAGGGAGTTGGGAGTTGGACCCCATTTGGGTCATTAATAATTGAGAGGTTGTGCTACACCTGTTCTACCACTTCAGTTACGGCAAAGCCGGTGAAAGCGCTTT
This sequence comes from Pseudobourletiella spinata, assembly GCA_009870155.1. NCBI lineage: Eukaryota > Metazoa > Arthropoda > Collembola > Symphypleona > Bourletiellidae > Pseudobourletiella > Pseudobourletiella spinata. The sequence continues at coordinate 10,075 of WJFA01001565.1, read as the reverse complement.
CAGCTTTGCTTGGACCGGATTCTCCATCCAGGGTCCGCTGTACGTGGTACTCTTTGAGGGATCTAGTATATACAGGTTACGTTAAGACATTCTGTAGTCTGTCAAGTACGGTCAAAGCGCACTGTATAAACTTCTTCAGTATATCGTTTTAGTGTGTCTATGCATATATAGGTTTTCATCTGCATTTTCAGATGAGGTTTCGGTGATATGGTGAAAATGAACTGGTTTTTCTTTTGCAAAATCTGGCTGGCTATGATGTAATGGAAGAAACACATTAGAGACCGCTGGAATGATTTCATTGGCTCTTTCAATGGTTTTCCTTGCTTCCATAAAAATAGGATGGAGTAATCCATTTTTTATTCTTCACCATTCTGAAGTGAGGGAAGAGACAAAAATTGTGGTTGTGCAGTGGTGTGGGTTGCACCAGGGCACAAAGAAGTAACGTAGTTCAAATTCACGATTCACAGCTCGCGAGAATACAATACTCGATTCAGAATCGCAAGTCGCAGTTCGGTGGCACAAAAAATACGATTCAGAATCACGAGTCATAGTTCAGTGGAACAAAAAAATACGATTCAGAATCATGAATCATAGTTCAGTGGAACAAAAAAATACTATTCAGAATCACGAATCATAGTTCAGTGGAACAAAAAATAATATTCAGAATCACGAATCATAGTTCAGTGGAACAAAAAATAATATTCAGAATCACGAATCATAGTTCAGTGGAACAAAAACATACGATTCAGAATCACGAATCATAGTTCAGTGGAACAAAAACATACGATTCAGAATCACGAATCATAGTTCAGTGGAACAAAAAAATACGATTCAGAATCTCGAATCGTAGTTTAGTGTGCTTAAAAAAATTCAATACGATCAATTCACTGTCCTGCGCAGATTATGCCTAATTTTATACCTAAACTTCACCCCTGCATTGCCTCAAGCATTTGACTAATGCTGTAATCGACTTTAGAAATGAGAAGCTTGGTTACCTGAGGCCATATGTAGACAACTCTTGCCGTTATTTTTTGTATTTGTTAATATTGCCCTAACGTTGCGTTAATTATCGAACATGGCAATAATCCAAATTAGTAAATTAGAGCCTCGTTAATCCAGCCCTCTCGATACCGGCAATTGAAGAGTGGCCATATTAATGGGATAGAATCACTAAAAATTTGGTTCCTCCGGGGAGATATCACCGCACTAAAGAGTGACCTTACGAAAGGGCGGCCTGGTAAACGGGGTTCTGAAGTCAATTTTGCACTAATAATTTAAATACACTTAAAACTACGAATCGAGGAAAGAAATCGTCAAGTTAGTTTATGGTTAAAAGCAGTAAGCTTCAGTATCACAGACCACGGTTCATAGTTCGCGGATGAAAATAACTCGATTCAAGATCACGATTTATAGTTCGCGGTAAAAATATACGCAATTCAGAATCACGATTCACAGTTCACCTTCACATTTAATCCCAGTTCACAGGCTCACGAACTCCGAACTATGAATCATGAACTCCGAACTGTGAATCGTGTAAGGCGAACTTAGTTGTAATACCCTGGGGTGTACACATCCTTAATTGTATTGTATAAATGACCAAAGCACGGTCAAGTGATTCCTTGTCGGTCTCCAGGGATGAGTAGTCCCCCCATCCCATCCCGATCGCGTTTGGGATCCTGTGTAAGGGTGGAATGGCATGGAACCCTCTCATGAGATCCCAACGAGATACTGCAATTCCTACCACATAATTATAGAACTTTTATAATTAAGCGTCCATCCTTTTCAAGTTGAATGAAATTCAGTTCTTGAATCCTTTAGCATTGACGCGAAAATTGTGTAGTTGTTTTGTAGTTCCATTCGTTAAATAACTTTTTGTGTAACACTGGTTATCGCTGTGTGCGTATTTTCTAGAAATATGTCAGTCATCTCCTAAAAATGTAAGTATTACTTGTATTTGATTGGGATATCTGGCATTTCTGCCGTGCAAATGCATTCGCTCTTGCAAAAGGGAACACAGTTACTCTTTCGCAGCCTACAGTATCCAGTGTCATTTTCTTCAAATGAAGTACGATGCACGTACATTAGTGAGTAGTAGAAACTGGAAAATCCTTATGAGATTCAAGATTATAAGAGCATAATGCTTTTATAATCTCGATGAGAATCACAGTGGGATTTCCTAATGAGCACCTATGCGTACTGAGTGACGTGAAATCTTTGTGACCATCACATCATGTGGTATCACTTGATGTTCCGCATCCGCACCTACTATTTTCTGAAGAATAACCTTTATGCATAAGCTCCACGTTGCATGCGGTGTCGACTGTCGATGCGGCGCAGCGCGGGCATTGGCAATGTTCCCTGGTCATTGTCAGCGTAAAAAGTGAAGACTGCGAAAGTGGAAGATAATTTTTTTAACTAGTGGATCATTTCCTCGGAAACCAATATATCACTTAGCTAAGTGATATATCGACAGTTAAAGTTTGTTCGCGGAGAAGATTCCGCTTTTTTCTACCGCCTGTCCGCCTTATAAGGCTAACCTACCTCTACGCTACCGTACCGTAACCGTACCGATCTCCTGTTTCCCACGCGGGCGGAAAAGTTAAAACGTTTATTGTTCAAACAATTCATCAAATCTTACTTAACTTAACCTTTACGATGAATATATTTATACTTACGTGATTATTACTTCCTGTTACTTGGTGGACGAATGCCCAAATCCGACTGCAAGTGATTTCTGTGGCACAGAGTAAAAGGTAAATAATATTCTGTGGCAGTTTGACCGTTGGACGTACACATATATTTAGGAATATAAGTGCATGAGCACTAAAATAAGATAAGAAGAAGATTGCAGCATCGTTTTGCCTATTAAATGGTTGCTAAAAAGCAAAGTAAGTTGCGGAAGTCCAAGGGAAGAGCTCTGGAAGGTTTGAAAGACGAGGCTTGGAATAAAGAGTCCGAAAATGAGGGCAACGAGGAGGCAACGAACAGGGCCATTTGGGGTACATGGAATAAACCCTATGACTTCACCATCACAGTCATAGGCTACATCCTCGGAATTCATAATTTCTGGCGATTCCCCTACCTCTGTTACAAAGTGAGTGCTCAAGTTCTGCATTAAGCCATAGAGGAGAATTTAATTAACGTGTAGTACCCTATAACCACCATGTGACCCTAATGCCAGATCCTTCCTTCCGTCATCTGTAGTACGGTGGAGGTGAGTTGCTCATGTGCACATACCAGACTATGGATTCCCTGTAAAACCCTCTCATCAAACTACACATGCCACCCCATATTTTCTCTACAGCATTCTTCATCCCCTATCTCATCGTTCTGATCTTCCTGGGGATCCCAATGGTGTTCATGGAGCTCACTATTGGGCAGTACTTCAGCGTGGGACCAGCCGAGGCTTTCCACCAGATGGCACCCATCCTCTCCTCCGTTAGCTATCTCCTGGCTTTCAATTCCATGGTCAACTGCTATTTGTACACGATGATGATCTCCTGGTCCCGCTTCTACTCAAGTGAGTCGACGAGTTGTTATAAGGGATGGGAGACGTGCAACAAGAAGCATTTCTATAGCACTCCCGAGTGCTACACTGCCGAGGAGGACGACAGTTGTGAGGATATCGATCCTGTAGCCAACTTTTTACGCTTTCGACAGGAGGACAAGCTCTTTTTTAACTTTGGTTGCCGGAATGCCAAGGATTTTTGTGGGACGTTCGGAGCAGGGGGGAAGTACCACCCCAATAATCGCTCCTGCGTCTTCCCGGGCGCACAAAAATCCTTCCATGTGTACCGGCGGAGGACCAACGCCATAACTGAACACTTTTAGTGAGTTCTTGATGTGTTTTACAGTACCTTCGTTTCCCTACCTTCATCCTCATTTTGTGGGGTTAGTCAGACGGTCATTCGGAAAGGTCTTTCCTGAAACTTATCGATGTGGGATTCTCATCTAGCGGAGGGATCGTTGGGCTGGAGAAAAAAAAGGAAGTCCTGAGGGAAAAGAGTATGTACAATCCGAACGACTCGGCAGTATACAAAGACGGAGAAATATACGTGGTCAACGAGAAGAGTCATAGTGGAGTGAACATGAAGTTATATTCCTTAACAACCTGGCTTCTTCTCGCCATTTTCCTGTATGAAGGGCTCCTGTCCGTGTCCTCCATTACCTACCTCCTCACCATGTTTCCCTTCATCCTGCTCGTAATTTTCACTGCCAAAGGTGAGGGAGTATGCATATACAGAATATGTTTGCGCGGTATGAGTGGGGCGATGGGTAAAGGTGACTTTAAATTCCCCGCTGTCCTTCTAGCCTTGTCCCTGACGCAGGCAATCACTGGGATTGAGGAGCTGACTCACAATCGGAACGTTCTTCGAGATCTTGCCAACGTGAACATGTGGGCAGAGGCAATCATTCAGGGTGTGTGCACGACCGGGATTGGAACCGGGGTTCTCTTCACCTTAGCTACTTTCAACAAGTTCCATCATAAATTCGTCTTGTACGTTCACTCCGATTCTTGAAGCGAGACTTGCTGGTGCTTTGCTGAACGTTTTTTCTTTCACCTCCAGCGATGCCTACTTCACTCTGTTTCTCAACTTCATCACGTCCGCCTGCGCCTGCATCATCTGCTTCTGCACCATCGGACATTACATAAATTACTATCGGATCCCGGTTCCGTTCGGAGAGTACATTCAACCGGAATCGGAATGGTCCAGCATTGAGTTTGGTTATATCGTATACACGCATTTCCTCACACTCATCCATGACCAGCCTTATGCTCCATTCCTGTTCTTCTTCATGGCGTCATCCTTCGCGACAGACAGTGCGGTTGGGATCCATCACTCTCGCTCATTAGATGGAATGGGAACAGGATAAAGCTCTGCATATACATACTATCTATGACTGATGTTTCAGCTCCGCCTGGTCCAGATGGCTCTGGACAGAGTTGTCGCAAGTTTTCCTTGTCTGGGTCGCCGGAGATTCACGGGTTTACTGGGAATTTGCCTTCTGGGTTTCATAGCTCTTTTCCCCATGACCCAGAATGGAGGCCTCATCTACTTTATAGAATATGAGTGTAAGTCTTTAACGCCTCGAAGCAAGCAAGAAAGTTTCAAATGAATCTGGCTTGGATTAATAGACTGGTCTGGTGAAAAGAGAGTTCCCTAATTTAAATGATTGACATTCCCTTTCAGACTTTACGCTCACATTTATTGGTCCCTTTGTTACACTTGTGGAGGTGAGTAAAAATAAATTTTATTCCACCTAAAGATAATATTCGACATGCAAGAGTCTAATGTTTCGTTAACGGATTATTGATCCAGGTCGTCAGCTTCGGGTGGATTTATGATGCACGTGAAATAGCCAGGAGAGCTGAAGTGATGTGCATAACGTCGTCAAAACTGTTCCGGTGGTACCTCGTTGCCAGTCTGAAGTTGATTTCTCCTGCCCTGCTTCTGGTTGCCACCTCTTTTACTCTTTTACCCTTGAATATTCCAATGACAGAGGCTTCTTGGCCGCAGATGAGACTTATTTCGATTTACAAATCTAAGAGTGAATTTCCCTTTTCAGTTTTCCCTTTTGGTCAAATTAGTCTACCACAGCCGCATTCGATTCAACAAGCGCCCCACAGAATGGCACTTGGAAATTATAGGGTGGGTGTGTACCAGCATTCCCATCTTAATTTTGATTGTCAATGTCGCAATTCGGCTCATCACAACGCCCAAGGTAATCCCAGCGTCTATGCTTGACTCCTTGTTTCATTAGTGTTGCAAACATGACGTCACACACTGGCCTAATACATGTGTCACACATAATCCATAGAGGAACTGGGCCAAGCTTGTGCAACCTCTGAAGGCAAGGGAACGAGCTGCATCTCGGCGGTCGTCCGTGGCCTATGTTTTGAAGGAGGCCATGTTGTTGCCAGGTAGTACAGAATATGGTGATCTGACATCCATAGATGGGAAAGATGAAGAATGGCGACAGAAACAGATCCTACGTTTTCACATGATACCCAACGCACCGCTCAACCGGAAGTACAATGTCAGTACTCAGCAAACAGACGACAATGGTTCAGACGCCACCATGTCAATGTCGTCAACGTCAACCGTGGAAGGGTCCCCGCTTAAAAACGAGGGGAAGAAGAGGAGGTATGTGGATGCCAATAGTAACGAATCTGGTGGTGGCGCTCATCAAGTCGGCGAAGTAATCGCTACTGAAGAAAACGTGAAACAGGAGTTTTGGAAGACGATATTGCTCAATGTTATGGAGTACTTTCTCGACTGGCCGGGCAGGTTTGATGAAGTTACTGAAGACGAGGATACTGATGATGAAGCTGAAAGCCTCAGCAGCATAGAAGACCATCTTGAGAAATAGCTATGACGACAGGGTGCGGCGAGGCTTTGAACAGCTCATAATTTTGAAGTCATTTTCCGCTGTGTTTGGATTGGGCATGTCTCGACACCATTTTAATGATTGAACGGTTTTTTATTAAAGAACTTGTCACTTCTTGTGCGAGTCGACTGATTCGTTTTCGAACATGCATGAGCTGAGTGAACCTACTGCTTGTAAATTTGTTCACAATATAATTTCAGGTTGGAGGTTGATATTTTCAACCACAGGGAATATAATGTAATTTTGCTACGACAGCTGGAAAATCACTACCATCAAGATGGAAACATCAAGAAGGCCATGCTAATTTCTCACCAATCTTCAGCGATATTTACAAAAATAAGAACAACTAAATAGGTACTGGTAGGAGGTGCTTGACATCCTACCAGTAATACAATGTTGTATTACCCTGTGCTCACAAGGCACTGGCACATTTCAAAATGAAAATTCAGCATACAAGAACGTGGTATGCGAGGGACTAGTAAAGATTTATTTCGGTATTACATGGAAGTGCTATCTTCACACTGAGGTTTGTAGAAACTACACATTTCTCAATGGCTATTTCCCGTACGATAAAATAACTCCTGCAGGTCACATTTTCAAAATTACTGTAAGGTTAGTTAAATCGGTTTTTTCCATCTCTCATCTTTTCCCATTCTTTCTTGAGCTCGCTCGAGAATTTGTCCTTAAACTGGAGAGCCTTCCGACCCGCTTGGCCCTCCGCTGCTTCTTTACCTTTGAGGAAGAAGTAGACTGTCCATTGTGCAGCACGTCGAACTGGGTAAGAGTTGGCCAATTTGTCGATTGCCTTGTCGTTTAAGAGATATCTCATTAAAAATCGCAGAACCATTTCGCTCAGTCTGCAAATTAAAGTGAGCACTATTTTATTACTCATCGCCACAGTTAGCTATCATCACACCGAAACTTCAGCTTTAGTTTTTTCTTCGGAGTTCCTGATTTTCTATTTATGGTAATCATGATTTATTCAATACTGATTTCTGTTGCTAGTAATCTTTGCAAAATTGCAAGGGGCCTAAAAAATATCTCGCTCTTAAACCTTGTCAATACTGACAAATGATCATTTATCAAATAATTCAACATTATACATTTTCTGTGTGGTCACTTCTTACTCATCTACTCATCTCATCTCAACTACCCCTCCTCAACTAATGGGAATTTTTCCATGAAACTTGAAATAGCACGACATTTTACGCACAGAAGAAAGAATCAGACATTACCTAATGTATTCCTTCAACTTAACCTATCTTTTAACTTCATCAGCCAAAATTCTTGATTGTGATGATCGTCTTCTCGTCTATACACCCATGTTTATTTTTGTGAACAAACTGCCGTTCTGAAAACAATGCACACAAGAATTTCCCCAATTTTACAGTTTTTTCGTCATGCACCAATAACAGCTACCACACTACGACCTACGATAAAAGTATAACTTACATCAACATGAGATTGGATTGGACCCTGTACACTAAGAATCCGAAGAAAAAAGCATTAAAAGTTGCCAACAAATACTTCAAAGTTGCCCCTAGTATCATCACAAGTTTCAGAGCCAAGGACGTCTTTGACTAAATTCACATTCAAACCGCCTTGCCAAGGAACTTGCTTTAGGAATTCATTATTATTCATCATGTAAATTTTGTACACTTTATTACCTTGTGAGGGTAAAACGCCTTACTCCAACTCTATACTGTCATTATCTACGGACCTGTATCTCGGACTCCCGCACGTTCTTCTTCTGATTGTACTGAGGGCGATCCAGCCCTTTGAGGTGCATCCCAATATCCTACATGGCTGCTGGGGTTGTACGATTCTTCCTCGAAAAGGCAGTTTACTGAAAGGAACTTAACCGAATAAGCTGGCTACGACCTTTAGCTGACGCCTGTTTGTCGATACGACACTTCAGCGAAAGGCCGTTCCTTTTTTTGAAGTCACCTTTACCGAATTATGCTTACCTACACATTTTTTAACCGAAAGTCACCTTTACCTACTCCTATTCACCTACAAAGAAAGTCACTTTTCCCGAAACTCATTTACCGACATTACTTCATTGCAAGAATGATTTACCGACTCCTATTTCTTGCAGTCGCGTAGCCTAAGTGTCGCTACCTTTTGCGGAACTAATATGGCAATTGGGAGTGGGTCGCAGAAATTATATTAAATATTTGTCAACTACCAGATACCAATTACCATTATCGCAGGTCGTAACTTTCAATGAACAATTAACATTTCCGACCGATTGATCAGGCTGCAGCTGCAATTAGCAATAAATCCTTTGTAGAAAATGAGTGATCATTTTTTTTATTGTTTGTAACTGCAAATAAATACAAGCATAAGAGTTGTATCGCTTGTGACACAGATCTAATTCTAGTGCATGTAATCCACGCTAGGTTTAAGAAATCCTAAATAAGCCTTTTGTTGGGTGCGCTACTCCAACAACTTAGATAGCTCTAAGCGCGTCGTCGAACTAGCCTCGGAAATGCACTCAACTGCGGAAATCTACTGCGGCAATGGCTACGCACAAGGCCAAGGGAGTTGGGAATACCAGAATCTTTTTATTATCACAACAATTTGAAACGTTCTGGAACTTTAATTGTGTGGAGATGGCATTTTGAACGTTCCATATCCACGCACTTCCAGAACGTTTCACTCCCTCAGTGTGCTGTGTAGAGATAGGGTGCACGCTCGTCGCTGATCGGTCCAATTCATTCCTCCATATTTTATCCTTCTCTCTCCCTCTGTGTCGACCACACCAGAACACCGCAGGCTTGGTGATGAGCGCTGAGTGTTTCAGAGCCGCGTTTGGTGGCCCAGAACGTTCGCTGTCAATCTTTTTACATTACCAAAACGTCATGGATGGGTCATTTGCATCGTTCTAGAGTTCTCCATCCTATCTTATGTTTTTCGCCGCAACACCTTTCCCCGAAAAATGATTCCAGGAAAAACATGAAACTTCGAATATGGACTATAGCTTTAAAAAATCAGTGGTACTGAAGTAATGTTAATGTTAGAGTTTCTAGTGTTTGTGGTAGTAATAACGTATTCAAACTCATCTTCTTTATTATATTTAGTTCCGGCTTTTATGAGTTTTTACCATATCTCCAGGTGTGAAACAAGCTTTCTTAGCAGTTGTGAATTGTGAACAAGCGAACTAGCATGGAGTGATTACCGTAGACCGGCGTAGAGGTTTTTGATAAACTTTACCTTCTTTTTTAGCAGTAGACACTCCTGTTATTGAAGTCATTGTTATACTAGCACAGTAAGAATGTTTATAATTACAGACGAGATCATGTAAAACATCAATCCATAGGATTTTATCTTTATCGGTTAAATATTTAAACATCATTCGTAGTAAAGTTATACAGCTATTCTTTCATCAATCATGGCAGTCTTAGTTTCATTGTCTGCAGTGTGCCACACACTCACACAATATTATAATTCGTACCCGTTGTTTTTATCGTTTTATGTTATTATGTTTTTTTAATATTTTTGTACAACTTTCACAACTGTTTTCTGTCATTTTTTGCACAAAAATTTAGAGGGCTATTTTTTATTTATGGACTTAAATAGAAGACTTTGAGAAGGGTAGGTAAAAAACTAACGAAAAGCGCAATAAATCCATACACCGAAACTCCTGTGTACGCTCGGGGGGGGGGGGTTCAGGAGACACTTC